>CM076581.1:187415975-187683467 GCA_034641835.2 Pinus albicaulis
GTTGAAGAGTTGGATTATCATGTTCATAGAAAGCTGTTGTATCATCTTGGCAAGTTATTTGTTCCACATGTTGAAAGAGTCAATTTCATAAGGGAAGCCCACACTTCTCTTATTGTTGGTCACTTTGGTGTAGGAAAAATAATTGTTCAAATTTAGAGGTATTGTTATTGGTCTTGAATGAAACTGTTTCAAGATATGTAGAGGGATGTTCCATGTGTGCTACTAGAAAACCTAACAATAGCAAATTGGGTTTGTACACTCCACTTCCTATTCTTTCTTTTCCTTGGGAAAGTATTTCTATGGATTTTGTAGAGGGACAACCAATGTCTAGGAAGGGTCATATTATCTATATGTCGCTATGGAGTTTTTCAGCAAAATGAGTAAGAAAAAAGTTACAGTTGAACAAACTGCAAATATTTTCTTCCAAAATGTATGGGTTCACTTTGGGTTTCCAAATTCTATTATTTCTAATCAAGGTTCTCGATTTGTCGGGAAGTTTTCGTCAAGTTTATGGGAACTCATGGACACAAAGTTGAAGAATAGAATCATATTACATCCACAAACCAACACCTAGACATATGTAGTAAACATAACAATAGTGCATCTCCTTCTAGGATATTGTGGTAAGCATCCTTATCTTTTGGATGATCATTTGCATTACATCCAACATGCCTACAAGCATGCCAAACATTCATCTACGCGAGTATCTCCATTTGAAACTTGTTTGGGTTATTTTTCAAAGTCTTATTTAGGTTTCATATTTGGTAAAGATATTGCATTATATGGACATAGTGATGTGGAAAAATCCAAGCATTTCATTGAACAAATTTAGTTAGTGCATCAAAGAGTACAAGAGCGGCTAGAGAAAAGCAAAGCCAAGTACAAAGCAAGACATGACAAGCATCTAGTGGATCATGATTTCCAAGTGGGAGATCAAGTTTGGTTGTATATCAACAAGGAAATATGTCAAGGTGAAGGTGAAAACCAAAAGCCAATCAAATATGGTCCTTTCAAAATCTTGGAAAAGATTGGTAACAATGCTTTTCAATTAGATTTGCCACCTTACATGAAAATTTATTTTCTTTTGAATGTGGAAAACTTGAGATTGTATGAGGCTTCAATGATTGATGACCATGAAGAGAATGTTCAGATTCCATCTATTAAATATTTTTCTCTTGAATATTTAGATGAGTTGCAGGAAGACTCAATTATTAATAGGAGACTTAGAACTTCATGCAACGACAATGTGGAGTATCTTCGAGTGGGGCTCAAAGGTACCAATCCAAGTTAAGCAAGGTGGATTGAGATCAGGAAAGTGAGGGAGTTGTACAATCACTTTTTGAGTAAAAACAGACTTTTGGTGGTCCAAAGGCTTCCAGTGGGGAGGAATGATCCAAGGGATAAAAAATATGCTCAAGAATAAAAGTGATCAAAATATTTTGAAACCAATTCCGAATCATATATCTCATTGTTATGATTCCAATGATGTTTGAATTGGCTCAATGTTACACCATATGTGAAAGTTATCGTGTTTTGAAATTTTTGGCAAACAACTAAAAAGTCAACTTGTAGGGTTGACTGGGCATGACGTATAATGGCGTGGCGATGAAATCAACAGGTGATTGTGAAAGTATGGTAGTTAGAAGGGCCAATCCCATGTTGACAGGTGGCATGATCATACAAGGTTGTTGGTGACTTTTGATTGGTTGTTGTGCTTATGGTTGGGCCAACCATAAGCCACCACGTGGCCCAATGGGACGCCACCACGTGTATTATGCTCATTGGTAAAAATTTATGTTAATGAATCGACTGACCTCAGTGGGGTTCAACCCCAAGACCTATGGCTCACAATTGAACGATTTACCAACACACCATGTAATGTGACTTTTTATATAACGTGGGCCAATTATATTTATTGTATTATGGTTTGAAAATTTGGGGTGGGGGGGGAGGGGGGGGGGAGAGGAGGTGGGGCGGTGTGGGCTGGCGGGCTCGCCCAACCAACCCAATCCATGGCCTTATGTTACACCATATAACCATGTACATAGGCAGAGGGGGCCGGGAGTTTCCCACAGCTCCTGCTCCCATTAATACAACAGAAACCGTCGGTGTATGGTGCGGAGGGGCAGGACGCGTGGCACCCCGCCCGCGCCCCAGCTAACAGTGATATTAATTTGCATGTGACTAGGAGCAGAGGGGTCAACAGGTGCGTGGCCTCTAGCCCTAACCCCTGGTCATTTGTATGCCACATGACCGACCTAATGTGCAAAATTTAGGGGTGTGGTGCCCAGTTAACCATTCGAAATTTTGCACCATTTTCGGCAGAATTTTTTCCGTTCCCGCACCTATTTGTCGCCTCGCGGACTGCCAAAGGAATAAGTTGTTTCTAGTTTTGATAGAAGGGTAATTTTATAGGATAATTAATAGATAAATGAAGAAGGAGGTTCAACTCGATCATTTTTCAGCCTTTTTTAGCACAAGAAGAGCCTATACAGGGGTTTTGGGGTGTTTTGGACACAATGACAACATTATTTTTGTGATTTGAGCATTGTACGTTGATGTAATTGACATTTTGAGCATATAATTTAAAAATCCAACATTGGACGCTGAACCTAGAGATATAGCCCAAGAGGGGTGAACTCCGTCATCAAATTGTTATTTTATGATCAGTTGCATGATGCCTATTTTTCTTTGTTAAAGTTTACTGAGTTTATGCGCTTTTTCAATTGCAATCCATTGCCCATAAGACATAAACTAGTTTGCAATATTTTTCAAGGAACCTTCAATTTTCAATTTTGAAATCAAGTAATAATGGCATCTCTATTGACAACATGACTTCCAAAGAAGTACTTCATGTCCCAAATATTGGTCCAAATTTGCTTTATGTCTATCACATGGATGAAACTGAATAAACGTGTGGATTTTGTGCTAACAAATGGATTGCGAAAGATATGGGATATGAATATAGGATTGCTGCTTCAAATGCGTTATGTGAGAAGTAGGTTATGAATATATGACTGTTTCTTGAAGGCATTGCGATGAAACATAGAGGATTTAAAAACTTGGTAACATAGAGCCATACAACGAACCAACATACTAATAGAGTTCATAGCTATGATTGCAAATGAGAATGGCATTAATACACTTGGGCATACAACCTATGGATTGATTTGAACATAAGCACCGACAACATGGTTCAAAATATTCCTTCCATCCACCTTCCAAGAAATGCTTGGGTAGGATTTATACTCAAGAAACACCAATATGAATCCTTCCCTAAGATCTAAACCCACCATGTCTCTCAACCCCTTTTGCTTGTGCATAGTGACATGTGGGCCGATAAAAAATATATCTTATCTCTATAGCCAAGTATTTCCTCACATTCAAGAATGACTACAACATATTTTATGGGTTTACAACTGTTACACAGTAATTTGTCACCGTCCTTACCATTCCCCATCCCGCACAATGGAGGACCCATTCTGTGACCTGTGAACATTGTCATGCCTTGGAAACATCATCAATGCATCCCTCTGAACATGAGCTTTATTTTCCCTTGAGACATCTCCTTGCAAAAGTCATGAAAAAACATCCCTTTTGGCATTGGCGCGGGCAGGCAGTTAAGTACTCGCGCCAATGGGGAAATTACTGCAAAGAGGTCGCGCCAACTAGCGCTCTGTCATAGAGCCGTAGTCGCGACACCCAATTTGGGAGTTGTTTTTTAAATAAGGATGGCGGAAGTTGAGTTCCAGCAAACTCACAAACCATTACCTATCTTGAGTTGGGAGGTTTGGCTGCGGGAGTTCTATGGAAGGAAGTGGTTTTGCCACCTTCTATGGAACCTTCCTTGTTGATAGGGCCAATCCCATAATAATAGGGATCCCAACTCCCTCCTTCCCCATCTATATAAGCCTGCTCAAATCTATGGCAAGCTAGTCTTGAAGTGCTGAAGCTTTGCATCTCCCTATTCCCAAGTGCCTTTGTGTTGTAAAGAATCCTTTCTTTCCCTTAAGGCCCATTCAAGCGAGGAGACCATTGTTACGAGACTCAGGAGAGGTTTCCCTTTCCCTTGGCGAGCTTTCTGAGCGTGGGCATTTGAGACCCGTGCGAAGGAAGCGCGACGTCAGAACTTGGTTGTAATCTCTCTTCGCTGGTTATTTAATAGATGATTATGATTATGGTTCCACTCCGTTTTCCATCATGTTAATGCGAGTAACGTCCTTTCTGACTAATGTTTAGTTACGTATGCTGGTTTCTATGCTTGTATCTGTTCGTTTCTTCCATGTGCAGGTGTTCATCCGCGGAGATCGTGGAGGGATTGTGATCTGCCAAGGCTGAGGAACGGGGACGCTTCTTCTTCAGATCCTAGCGTTGGAATCCGGGTAGGCTTCTATCTCCAGCCTTTTCATTCGTAATTAGGAACTGTCAACATTAGTTTGGTTGTTGCTAAATTTTGTTGGGCTAGTAGGGTTGCCTCTGTCGTGAGAGGGGATTTACCTCCTCAACCAATTGGCGACTCCGCTGGGGATCCAGCTTGTTGTTTGATTTGTAAACTATAGACGGAGTCTGAAGTACAGCCAGATAGCCTTCGAAACGCTTCTGCTTTGCATTAGCGGAGTAGATCAACGCTACTTCAGTCAATCTCCGGTTTGGTTTACGGACGGAACAACTTGGAGTCGTTGTCTTGCCTTGCCGTTTGTATCTTGTTTTTCCTTGCTTGATGAACCTTCTGGGTTGGGTTCTTTGTGTGTTTTTGCTTCTTGGTTTGCTTAGTTTGCATTGGTCTGTTTCTGGAGTAGCTTATTTTTAATTTTTGCTGAGAAACTCGACTGGCGCGGTTTTTAACCCGACAGTCGCGCCAATTGGCGCATGTTGCCTTTGTTCAACCCGCGCCAATCTCTTTCTGGCGCCAGTTTCACACTTACAGTCGCGCCACCCCTGTAAGTTTTTTGAGTTTTCTCATTTTTGAGCTCTCTGAAGTTGATCAGTGTTTTTCTTCTTGATTTTCCGACTGCCTGAGTGTGTTGGAGTCTTGTTTGGCTGGGAATTCACCTCTGTCCTTTGGTTGTTTGCTTCTATCTACCGATTTCACGTTTTAAGCCCTAGGTCATCTAGTGGCTTGGTGTATCGAGCCCTCCTTGGGAGTTTTGGTGTTTGGATTGTCTTGTCAACTATCTGATTGATTCTCCACATTCTCTAAGTAGTTGTTCATTGTTTCATTACGATTTTTGGGTGATTGTTCATTTCTTCATTCGAAACTCGTTTGGTCTTGCTTTGGACCTAGATCACATGGTCCATTGGAAGCTTTTGAGTCTTTTCTTTGCTTTGAAAGACTTTGGTCGATTTGGGGATCTGATTGCTTGTGTTGTTGAGTGAAATGTGTTTGTTTCGCTCTCTTGAATATCGTTTCTCAAGTTGCTCCATTTGTTTTCAAGTTTGATTAGTGCATATTAGCCATTAAACATTGAAAATAAAAAAAAAATCTCTTTTGCTTTTGTTAATTAGTGCAAATTGTGGTCTTTTCCATATCACTAGTGATTAGTGTTTTGAATGAAAAGTTGTCAATTGCGTTAGTTGCATAAGAGATCTCGTTGCTTGGTTCCCTTTCATTTCGTTTGTGTAAAAGCTCTTAACTCTTCTCTAATTAGTTTTCATCGAACGAAATGTTGCACTGTAGCATATAGCTTTGCATTTTAGGAGACACTACATACGATAGGGCCTGGAAATTGAAACTTAATTGAAGATCAACTGTAAAATTTATTCAGTTAACCTAAGGCAGCATTGGAACTTAACGAAACATATTTAGAAGGTCTAGGCTAGAGACGTGTTCCGGCGTCGCTAAACCTAGCAACTGTCGTTCGCCTGTTGGCTTTAGACAGCACTAGTACGGACTTGCGCTCCCCGTACCATCGCGTATATAAAGGGAGACCCCTATAGGTTTTCAATCCTTTATCCACAGGAAGCCGAGTCTGCCGCCCTATACCCGTGATACACCGAACACAACATTCAGGGAGACTACCTGCACGTACGGAAAGTCCTTGGTCGATTTCTGTTTCATTTTTTAAACCAAGGTGTATATTGCAGTTCACGGATATTTGGTACACCCTTTGTGCCTAGTTTTTCCTGAGCATTCATTTGGTATTTTCTGACTCCTTAAACTTGAAAAGACCGTCAAGCGCTTGTCCTTTCACGCTTGTGTCAACTCTGAAAGAGATAGAGTCATCTTTTTATTGTTTCTTGACTCTTAAAACATGAAACGGTAGAATTTCTTACTTTCCAATGTGGTAAAATTAATCGCCCACGATTTCACACCTATTTAGACATTGCTTGTTGACCGTTTGATCGTGTGTCTTAACTCATTTTCAGCCCGCGTGTGTGTGTGCCCTTTTCTTCTAGTCTTTTGCCACAGTGGCAGAACCATCGGTTTCGTCTACTGGTAGTCCTTACACGGACGATTCTTCAGAAGCTTCTGAGCCTTCTGTTGAACCACAACAGCCTATTGTTTCTGAGTTTCCTGACGGGGGACCGGTTCTCGCTGAGCAACCCTCTGGAGGTCCAGTTGAGTTCAATTGGCCCTTTTCGGACCCTGTGTCTGAATTGAGATTAGGAGCTGATTTCCTTTCTCTTACATCGGGTTCACCGTTTGTTGCTGCTGTTTTTCCTCCTATTCCTTGCCGTCTTCTGCGTGATTTAACGGCAGGATCAACCTGAGTGATTCTGGTGAGGAAATTCCGGGGTCTGATGACTATCAGCGCATCCCTCGTAGATTGTTTGAGGGAGACGGCTCCGAGCTGGCTACCACATCGTCAGCCAGTCCTTCTTTACCACAGGGATACAGATCTCTGGGTCAGATCATTTCAGCTGCAGCCTCTATGGGGATATCATCTCCCGCGTCGAGGCCAGCTGCCACTACACCCGGGGTGTCCCCTTCGACGCCCGTCACTTCTGTTCCCGTTCGGCCCACTGTTTGTGTGGCTGCCTCTTCTGCTGTTGTCTCAGCATCTGCTACCAGGGCTGGGCCAACTCCCGAAGACATTTACCTAGCTACTGTTATACCGGAGAATATCTCTCCGGAGGAGTATCGGTTGTTTTTACAGCAGCCGAATGCCGGAGCTGGACAAGTTCCCCAAGATCCTTATCGATCCTTCTTTTCGCACTATGCACAGGATGGCACTCCCGTGTATATGTTCCCAGGTCAGTTTGATGAGCACGGGGAGGTTTTGCACCTTCCTGCTCTTGAGGCTTATCTATATGCTCAAGGTTTACCATACAACCAGGCTTACAACCCGCAGGGACAACCCTTTCAGGGCCAACCTGCGGGCCAGCCTGGCTATTTATATGACCCACAGGGACAACCCATCCAAGGCTACCCTACGGGCCAGCAAGGGCCATTGTACAATCCGCAAGGACCATATTATAGCCCTGCTGGTCAACCTGGTCAACCTTAGCTAGGGTATCAACCGGGACAGGCCTATGGTCCTGGGGGGAAAATCCAGCCGTCTTTACCAATGCAACCGCAGTATCCTGCTATTTCTAACGTTGCATATCAGCCAGGACCACCTTATGGTTCTGCTTCAGGTCAAACTGGTTTTCAGCAAGCACCTGGTCCTGTTCCTCCACCAGGGCAACCGGCTCATCCGGTACAGCCCGGTGTCCCACCTCCAGGCCAACCGACTCATTCGGCACAACCTGGGGCTCACTTACAACCAGGTTAGCCTGCGCAACCAACACCGCCTGGTCACCCGGGCCAGCCTGTTCATTCAGGCCAGCCCCCTCACTCGGGTCAACCTGTTCATTCAGGGCAGCCCTCTCATCCCATTCACTCTTCTCAACAGCCTGTTCATTCAATGCCACAGCCAAATCAACAGCTGCGCCCTACGTATCAGGCTCCACAGGGTTCCACTTATCAGCAGCCTACTCATCCTCAGAGTGGTTATTATCCTCATGGTCAGTCTCAACCGAACTATAATCACTCTGGAGGCTCTCAGTATCATCCTCCTCCACCCGGTTCTACCTACGCTCAGCAGCCAAATCCAAACGCTGCTTATACAGGGCAGACACCTAATCAGGGCCCGAACCCTGGTTATCAAGCCCCGCACTATGGTTACCAGTAGCCAAATCAGTCTGGTTATACGAACTATGCCCCCTACGGTCAGAATCCTGCGGGACAGAACCCATGGGGGCAGGGATATTCACAACCATCGTGGAGCACGGGTACCGGACCTTATCCTGGGACTGGCATGGCAGTTAACCCTCCATTGCCGTTCCTGGCTACCTTGGAATTGCCGGACGTTTCAAAGTTGACCAATGATCCAATTTCACATAATCCATATTGGCCTCCGGTTCCCACCAAGATACCAGGAGATTGTCCTAAGTTTGAGGGCAAAGCCGGCGAAGACCCCCAGGCGCATGTGATGACGTACCACCTCTGGTGTTCGTCTAACTCTTGGGTCGACGATTCGATTCGTTTACGTCTTTTCCAGCGTACGTTAACAGGAGCTGCTGCTAAGTGGTACATAGAACTATCCCGTGGTATTTTTCAAGATTTCAACTCGTTAGCCATGGCTTTCCTCACGCATTTCCAGTTACCGGTCCGGTATGAGGCCGGGACGCACCTCCTGACTTCTCTGAAGCAGGACAAGGCCACTCACATCTCATATCACATTCATGAGTGGCGGCGCCGTCGTCGACTGATCAAGTTTCACATACCTGATCAGATTTTGACTCACTGGTTCACCACCTCCTTTGTGAATAAAATCGCTCAGGATATCGCGATGGGAGCGTGTGTGACAGAGGAACAAGCTATCGCACGTGCCCAGTACCTGGATCTTGTCTATTCGCAATCTGGCACGCTTTATGACATCTTGACTGATGCTCCACGGCCCGGAACCACTAAGGCTCCGCCTACCCCTACGGTGGATGGTGTCATTGGTTCCGTTTCTCAAAATTCGAAAAAGTCTTCGAATGGGAAGCAGAAGGCTAATTCTTCCAACCATACCTCTGCTAATCCCACCCCATCTGATTCTGGTAAAACCGCGGAGGTGAATGCCGTCCAGGCCAATCCTACGGACAAATCCTCCAAGGGGAAGAAGAAGGGCAAAGGCAAATCAAAATCTGATGCCCCGAAACCGGAATCTAAATCTTGAACTGAGGATGGCTCCCAACGTGAGCCGAAATTCCCTTGCCTCATCTGTGAAGGTGACCATTACACTAAGGATTGTCCACGACGGTCCGAAATTAGTCAACTTCTTAAAGGCTCAAAAGGGACTCCAGCTGTTTTAAAAGAGCCATTTCCATCTCAGCAGACCCATATGGTCGAACAGGGGTCACGATCTGCACCGTTTGGGTCTCAGGTTTTCATGATGAAGACTAATGCACCTATCACTATCGCTACGCGATCGAACAATTACAACAGTCAGAAGCAGGCACCCGGAAAGGTAGTTGCGGAAGGGCCGCCTCCCCCACCTGTTTCTGGTCCGTTGGAAATTGAGAAGCCGACTCTCGAACCCGTTGTGAAACCACCTCCCAAGGGTGTTCTTCGGAGATCCTCTTACAATCCAAATGCTCGTGCCGCTCAACATTACAGTATCGTTGAGGATCTGGCACAGGTGCCATGTGCCATGTCTGCACTTGAGGTTCTTCAAAGTTGTCCTTCACAACGGAAGGCTTTACTGTCTGCCATCGGTGGTATCGATCCCGCCGACTCGAGCCTTCTCACCTTTGATCTGAAGAATTTTACTCCCCGGCTTCCACATCAAATCGCTTTGGTCATTCAAGTCGGGATTAACGGTCTCAACATTCATAGGGCCGTCGTAGATGAGGGTGCATCTACTTGTGTTATGTCCTCCGCCTGCTGGAAAGCCATTGGCTCTCCAGCCTTGTCGTCATCTCCCAATGCCCTCGAGGCATTTGATGGTCGGGAGTCTAAACCCCTGGGAGTTCTCGAGAGTCTTGCGATCACATTACAGGGAAAAACTGTCAACGTGGAAGTGGAAGTGGTTGACGCTAAACTCAACTACAATATACTTCTTGGCCGCAGCTCGACCCATGCCATGCTCTGCGTGCCGTCTACCATCTTTCGATTCATTAAGTTTCCCCACGAGGGCAAGATTGTCACGGTAGATCAGTTGTCATTTTTCACCTCTAGCTCTGAGAACAACGTGCCATACGTGGATCAAATTCCGAATCCCCCAGACAGCATAGGACCTGGTCTTTTCAAAGACCCGGTTCTCATGGGTATATTCCCCGCACCGCCACCGAATACCGCTCAAGTCAACATGTTGTCCAGGACTGATGACCCTTGGCTTATTCCTACACCTGAGCAGGTATATGAGTTTGGAGAATCCATGCCTTTAACGCCAGTAGAGATCAGCTACTGTGAGATTGTTGACGCATCAGACCCTCCACCTCCTCAGCATGCTCCGATGAGCATGGCTCTTGACGTCTACTCCCAATCCCCCTGGCTTGGTCAGGCTGATTCACCTGATCCTCTTAAAGAGACTTTTCCTTCAGATGAGGCTATCATTGAAACTATGTCTCTTGAGGAGCTGCCTTGGGGCGATGGACATCATCGCTCCTCGTTTATGCCCAGCTTGGGGGCAATGACTGATTTTCTAGAGCGTTATGCTACTCAGGTTCCTTCCCCTCCTCTTCAAACACCGATCTTAATGCATAAGGTCTTTTCGGAGGGTAATCTGAGTAACATTACTCAAACTGTTCCAATCGACATCTCTGTTAAACCGGGGATTGTTGAGAACATTCATGTGGGTGTGACTTGTTCTCCCAAGGAGATTCAAGTCTATACTGAGCTTTTCAAAGAATTCAGAGATGTTTTCGCATGGTCTTACGAGGAAATGTCGAGAATTGATCCGAGTATTGTCGTGCATGAGATTCCAACCTACCCAAGTGCGAAACCCGTGCGCCAACGCTTACGTCCCATGCATCCTCGGAAAGCCGCCGCCATCAAGGCAGAAGTTGAAAAACTTCTTAATGCGGGTTTTATTTATCCTATCCCCCTTACAGAATGGGTGTCCAATATCGTCCCTGTTGATAAAAAGCAGGGTACAATTTGAGTCTGTGTGGATTATCGCGATATCAATCGCGCCTGTCCTAAGGATAATTATCCCACTCCGTTCATCGACCAGATTATCGACGAATGTGCCGGGAGTGAGATCTATTCCTTAATGGACGGTTTCTCAGGCTACAACCAAATCAATATTGCACCTGAGGATCAACATAAGACCACATTCATCTGTCCGTGGGGCACTTTCGCGTACAAAAAACTCCCGTTCGGCTTAAAAAACGCTGGTGCCACGTTTCAGCGTGCGATGTCCTGCGCTTTTCATGATATTCGCCATATCGTCTAGCCTTATCTGGACGACTTGCCAGCCCATTCAGGTAAGCGAGAGGACCATCCTAAGCATCTCCGCCAGATATTCCTTCGTTTCAGACGCTACAATATTAGGCTCAACCGTCATAAATGCGTCTTCTGTGTTGATTCTGGCCGTCTTTTAGGCTTCATAGTCTCAAAAGACGGAATTCACCTTGACCCTCTAAAGGTTGAGGCCATCATAAATCTCCCATCACCCTCCTCCCTGTATCAGTTACATAGTCTACAAGGGAAAGCGAATTTTCTTAGGCGCTTTATCCCGAATTATGCCGAGGTGGCCAAAGGATTCACTCGTCTGTTAAAGCAGAATGTTCCTTTTCACTGGGACGAAATTGCTCAGGAATCCTTTGAGAAGCTGAAGACATTGCTAGTCAATGCTCCGTTGCTCCATCCTCCGGACTACCACCGCGACTTTACTTTGTATCTAGCCGCCGCATTAAGCACCATCGCCATGGTCTTGGTGCAGGATGACGAGAACGGTGACGAACATGTCGTTTATTACCTGTCTCGGAACCTTCTCGACCCGGAAACACGTTATGCACATGTCGAGAAGTTGGCCTTAGCAGCAGTACATGCCGTACAACGCTTTCGCCATTACATCCTTTTGTGCACGATAACAGTGGTATCAGACTGCAACCCTATGACGTATATTCTTTCTAGACAATTACTAGGGGGCAAGTACTCCAAATGGATCGTGATCCTGCAGGAGTTTGACTTGGAGTTCACCACTGCCAAGTCAACTAAATCACTGGTCTTCGCGGATTTGATATGTTCTCTCCCTACAGACTCTGTTCCCTCACACTCTGAAGACCATATACCGGACGAAACGCTGTTTCTTATCGATACTCGTGATCCTTGGTACGGTGACATCATAGTGTATCTTCAGACCGCGACTTTCCGGTCTGAGTTGGATAAAACTGCCCGCCGTCGGATTCGGCACCAGTCCCAACCCTACCGTATCGTAGGAGATACCTTATATCGCATTGGAGTAGATTCGGTGCTCCGACGATGCCTTACCTTGGAAGAGGCTGAGAAAGTCTTGAATGACTGCCACAGTGGCGCCTGTGGCGGACACATGTCCAGGTATGCTACTGCCCAGAAGATTCTGCGGGCAGGTTATTTCTGGCCTTCCATATTCAAGGATTGTATCACTGCAGTCCGAAAATGTCGTCCATGCCAGATTTTTCAGCGCAAGATGCGCACGCCGCCATTGCCTTTACATCCCGTTATTACCGTCAGCCCTTTTGCGAAATGGGGCGTGGATTTTATGACGTGTAACCCTCACTCGGCCGGGGGGCATGCGTATATCATTGTTGCCGTCGACTACTTCACTAAATGGGCCGAGGTGATGCCTACACTAGCTGCTGACGGGAAAACGACTGCTTCATTTTTATTCAACCACGTTATTGCATGATTCGGGGTTCCTCAAGCCATCGTCACTGATCATGGTACTCATTTCCGCGATTACATGATGACGGAGCTGACTTCAACATTGGGCTTGCGTCACGACAGCTCAACACCATACTACCCTCAAGCGAATGGTCAGGTTGAAGCGGTGAACAAGGTTTTGGTCACCATGCTTCAGCGAACAGTTGGGATTCATAAATCCAATTGGTATCTCCAACTGTTCTCAGCTCTTTGGGCATACCGAACATCTGCCAAGAGTGCAACTGGATTCACACCTTTCCAATTGGTGTACGGTCTGGAAGCCACTCTGCCGGTTGAATGTGAAATTCCTTCGCTTAAATTAGCTGTGGAGCTATTACCGGATACCTCCCCTGAGGAAGAACGTCTTCTGTATCTCGAACGATTGGATGAAACCCGTCGACTAGCTGCTTTGATCATCGAAGCACAAAAGAAGAGGGTCAAAACTCATTTTGATCAAACTGTTTCTCCCCGTTCTTTCATCGAAGGAGATCTCGTCCTCTTGTATGATCAGGCACATGATAAGCTTGGAGCCGGGAAACTCTAGCCTATGTGGCACGGTCCCTATATAGTAAAACGCGTTTTGAAAAATGGGGCCTACGAGCTTATAGATTACGAAGGAGTTCCGCTGGCACAGCCCAAGAATGGGCTGTACCTTAAAAAGTACTACGCCTGAAGTGATTTCTTGGTGTGGTGTGTGTACATAGGTGTGTGATTGTCATTTGTGTGCATAGTGTGGTGTGCTTTGTAAACATATTTCTACTGATCGGGTCTTCCTGGTTGTGCAGATGTCTATTCATCTGTTTGTTGGTTTCGCGGATGGTGCCTCCCGCAGTACCAGGAATCTGTCTTCCGCAGCCTGGGTAATCTACGATCCTGCTGGTGAGTTGATTGACCTGCAAGGTGTGTGTTTAGGACGTACCACAAACAATATCGCGGAATATAGTGCCGTGTTGGAATTGTTAACCGAGGTAGTAAACCTTGGTATCTGTGAATTGCTCGTGTACCTCGATTCACAACTTGTAGTGTTACAGCTGAACAGACACTATTCGGTAAGGAACCCATCCATCTTACGTCTGTATTTGCGTATTCGATTACTGGAAAGGAATTTTGACTACATTACATATCATCATATACCCAGGCATTTGAATACATTAACAGATGCAGTAGCAAATTTGGTACTAGACAGGCATTTGCGCAATTTATAATCATCATCACATGTAAAGAAAGACTCATCCAGAAATAGATATGTATATATATAGATATCGAAATGTTTACATAGAGTGTGTCACATAAAACTCAAAAAATATACATAATTGTCTTAATACATCCTGAGACACTGTGTCTCTCAAAAATAGGTATGGCATAAATCCTAAGGACTAATCCGCATGGTGCTCATGATAGCACGTCACTGCACGCACTAGGCGCCTCAGGATTCGGTGGATCCAGTTTGGAACTCCCACCGTGTGGCGCTGGTATGCCATTGGTACGTCTGATAGCCGGGCATAGTATGGGATCCCATGGGCAATCCCCTCGAGGTTCTGGATCAGTTCCTCTCCTCCGGTGCCTTCCCCCTGAATCTCAGGGGCGAGTTGTGTCCTCCGAGAGATTGGCGACATCCTGGCTGGTCTCTCAGGTCCTACATCTGCATGCATATATAATTGTGTTAAGACGAATGTGTATTAACAAAAAAAAACATATAAACATAAAATCAAAAATATGAGGTCTTACCCAGCTCCTCGTCCCAGTCATCTCCTTCTGGTAGTGGGAAATCTGGGTCCCCAGTAAAGTCAGTTCCCGAATAGGGCCAATCTTCCACGACGATCAGTTGGCGCCGTAGCCACCTAAAGAACTCTGGCCTCCAGGACATCTGTTGGCCACCTCCAGATCTGGGCATCAGTGCTGCCCAGCGAGCCATTTGTGGCTCTCGTGGTATCGGACTCGCCACTGCGGCCCCTTGGCCCTGGAAGATTGGTATGCGTTCCAGAATGAACGATACCAAGATGGAACCATACCCGAACTGTTTCAGTTTCCCCTGTTTGCACTTTGTGAGCTGCCTTTTCATATTGATAGTTACTGCTTCTGCCCAGTTGAACAGTAGGGGACCCATGCATTCTGAGGCCAGCAAGAGTTGAGTCTTCGTGGCCTCGTGCGGAGCCTGCGACCCAGCAGCCCGCATAATGGTATGGAGAACTACTCTCAGTGCTAGATCAGGGATGGTGGAGATATCCACCTTCTTGCTTCCTGATCCTGTTTGTGCCCCTCGGCACACCCGTGCCATTACCTGTTCCATCTTTTCCCCGGATGGTCTGCTTCCGGTCAGTACAAGGATTGGACCTTTGCGGGACAATCCGGTAATGAAATAAACGTCAGTGACCTCCAATTCTAACACCTGGTCTCGTAGCCTGAACACTTGTTCGTTTTCATCCCAGATGCTGATTAGATATTGGAGGAGCTCGGGCTGAGCTCGTAAACATGGCGTGAGGAAGAACTTCTTCAATCCACAGTCTCTAAGTGCGTTCATGCAAGCTTGGCTTTGCATGGCTTGTTCATCCTCGTCTCCGTGCTCTCGTTCCTTCCATTCGATTGCCATTTTGAGTGATTATCTGCATTCACATGGTCAAAAACCCCTGATTAGATCTTTGATGAGCTTCAAATTCCAAGAAATTTGGTTTAAATGTCGAAATTTTGGGCGAAAATTTAGGTTCGACCACTGGCACGAGCCCTTTAGTAAAAAGAGCTCATTGGCGCGGGTCCGTGCCCGATACCCGCGCTAATGGGCCCGACCCTAAAATTTTAAAAATGCCCATGCAAAACTGATTCTTAAGGGAAAATCATTAAAAAATGAATGGAAATGTAGGGCAAGGGAGCGTCTTTTACCTGTGACAGACGAGAAGCTGAATGGTTGCCTGGATTGGTCGCAATCGTCGACGGAAGTTTCTGCTCCAAATGGACCACTTTTGTTTTCTACCAAGGTAAATAGTAAAAGTAATTTTATTTTTACCAATTAGACATATTTATAACTTTTTCGACATTAAATGAGTTTTAAAAGTTATTTTTTATCAAATATTTGCATATGTTATGTCGAAAATGGATTTTACGCTTGCTTGGTATGTGCAGCAACAGGTTTTTGCGACTTAAAAGATGGACACGAGTTGTATTTTATACTTTTTCGAACTCGGTAAATACACGAAAAAGTCACTCTGGAGTCATCTTTCAACTCTTTTCTGACTCTCTAAATGTGAAAAGATCGCCGAGGCCCTTGTCGTTTCGATCTCGTTAAAATGGACACGAATCGACATCCACCCAGTATAAGTTTAACCCTTTTTCGGGCTGGGATGGATCGATTACGAAAAAGGAATACCCTAGCCTATCGCGACTAGGAGGTTTTCCCGGATATTGTTTTCTACCTTTTCGGATCTGGGGAACTATTTACGAAAAGGGACCTGTGGAGTTTTCTTTTCCGCCGTCTTTTCAAACTCTCTAAACATGAAAAGACGCCGAGTTCTTCCTTTGTCAGACTCGTTAAACCCTGATGACATTGGATTTCGTCGAAATGACGTTCTCCGAGTTTCTCCTTCCCAGGACTCGTTAAATGCACTAGGATGGATTCGCCCGAAGGGCGGACTTATATCACAAGCATATGCTATCCCCTTCAAGCTTGTTATCAAAAATAATTGGGGTACTCGCCAGAAATGGTGGGGGAAAAATGGAACCATCGTCATTGTCATCGGCAGTATGTCGCTCTTGAACATGGCACTTGTCTGCATTCGTGTCGGGTTGGGGACATCTCATCTCGCTGCTCCACTTTGCCTCCATGGGTTTGGGTAATCTCTTTTGACCTCTCATCTGTTCACTGCCTCGTCGCCATGACCTCTGATCCGTTGATGTCAAATACTGCCAAGTCCATTGTCGTGCCGTTTATATGTTCAAGAGAAGTTGGCCTCTGCCAATATCAACCTTCCTCTGTTTCTCATATGATCCTGATTCACAACAAAACATTATGTTCCTCTGTCTCGTGTCGATGATGTGGGAATCATTATGGCCCACCTTCGATCAAGGTCACTTCCTGTCGACTTCAACTCATTATCCAGGAAGTTGGTCTAAAGACTCCTGATGGTACCTTGGAGCCTGCATGCCTCAATGGCAGGTTCGTCGCATTCGACGTGAGGTTTTCATCATTGGCCTCCGATCGAATGATTCTGCGGGTGTTCGACGTCAGCTCATTTATTCACACGCCATAGATTGTACCTGTAGTACCTTGAGGACCATTGTCATTATTGGTGGTTTCTCTCGCGTCTGTTAACAGCTTTCATCATTGGCTGGTAATCAGACGATGTTCTTGCATGTTCGACTTCAGCTCACATATTCACATGCCTGAACTTGTACTCCGTTGGGTCGAGATGGAGCGCAAGACCCTGGATTGTGTCTGTTGTAATCCAGGCTGCGATTGTGGATTATTATCATTATGTACATGACTCATTGATTGGATGGCCGCGACCATACCTAAGTCTATTTATTTGATCTTAGTTGGATGGCTGCGCCCATACCCTGGATCCGGATTATAGCATACTCTGTTTCGGATGGCTACGTCCATACCACTTATACATCATGTACTTGAGATATCAGTTGTATCTTTCTGCGCAGGTTTTCCGACGGCAGGCCTTCAGTTGGACATGTTCTCGTAAAGCATTTCACCCCTCTCCCTCTCGGGCCTCATACTTTAGGGGGCATCTGTTACACAGTAATTTGTCACCGTCCTTACCATTCCCCCATCCCGCACAATGGAGGACCCATTCTGTGACCTGTGAACATTGTCATGCCTTGAAATCATCATCAATGCATCCCTCTGAACATGAGCTTCATTTTCCCTTGAGACATCTCCTCGCAAAAGTCATGAAAAACATCCCTTTTGGCATTGGCGCGGGCAAGCAGTTCAGTACTCGCGCCAATGGGGAAATTACTGCAAAGGGGTCGCGCCACCTGGCGCTCTGTCATAGAGCCGTAGTCGCGCCACCCAATTTGGGAGTTGTTTTTTAAATAAGGATGGTGGAAGTTGAGTTCTAACAAATTCACAAACCATCACCTATCTTGAGTTGGGAGGTTGGCTGCGGGAGTTCTATGGAGGGAAGTGGTTTTTCCACCTCCCATAGAACCTTCCTTGTTGATAGGGCCAATCCCATAATAATAGAGATCCCAACTCCTCCTTCCCCATCTATAAAAGCTTGCTCAAATCAATGGCAAGCTAGTCTTGAAGTGCCTAAGCTCTGAATCTCCATATTCCCAAGAGCCTTTGTGTTGTAAAGAACCCTCTCTTTCCCTTAAGGCTGACTCAAGTAAGGAGACCATTGTCACGAGACTCTGGAGAGGTTTTCCCTTTCCTTGGCAAGCTTTGCAAGACGTGGACGACTGGAAACCCGTCCGAAGGAGACCGCGACGTCAGAACTTGGTTGTAATCTTTCTTCGCTGGTTATTTAATAGATGATTATGATTATGGTTCCACTCCGTTTCCCATCATGTTAATGCGAGTAATGTCCTTTCTGACTGACGTTTAGTTACATATGCTGGTTTCTATGCTTGTATCTGTTCGTTTCTTCTGTGTGCAGGTGTTCATCCGCAGAGATCGTGGAGGGATTATGATCTGCCGAGGCTGAGGAACGGGGACGCTTCTTCTTCAGATCCTAGCGTTGGAATCCAGGTAGGCTTCTATCTCCAGCCTTTTCATTCGTAATTAGGAACCTGCGTCATGACATTGTTTGTTTGTTGCTAGACCCCTGCTGGACTAGTAGGGATCGCCTCTGTCCGCAGAGGGGATTTACCTCCTCAACAAAAACGCATGGAGGAATTAGAATGTGAAGTAGTAAGTCTAAGGAAGGATAATGAGAAAGTAAATTCTCTCAATCTCAGATTTGCTAAAAGTTCAGAAACCTTGAATGAGATTATCAAGGTACAACGGTCTCCTCTTATAAAAACAGGTCTTGGATATACTAGTGAATCTTCCCAGACATCAGCACCAAATTTTCTAAAAGAAGCCACAACTGGTTCTCTACATTCAGCCACTCAGTAGGGGAACAAAGGATCTTTACAGGTAAAGCATGATCATCTCAATTCAAGAAACACTAACAGGGAGATCTTTCAAAATGGCTACAACCAACAGGTAAATTCTAATAGAAGATTCATGATCACAGAAATTTCTACTTCAATGGACAATGTTTCTCATGTCACAATTTTGGTCATAAAGATGTTCAATGTGTTGCATATAAAACCATCATGACAAGAGAAGCAAGAAAGATAAGGATGAATGTTGAACCAAAGAAGAACACCTATAACAACTTTTCTCCTCTTCAAAACGAAGTTGAATGTACTTATTGCAATAACTTTGGTCATGAAGAATTTGAATGCAGGAGCAAGGTCCAGCCAAAAGAGCATGTTCCCTCAAACTCTAAAGTGTGGAAATAGGAAGAAATACTGGTTGAAAATTGTGGGATAGCATTATTTGTAGAAGGTGAAGAAAATCAATGGTACATTGATAGTGGATGCGCAAGACACATGACAGGTGACTAAAGAAAACTTCTTTCATATAATGCTCTAGAAAAGGAAAAGAAAGTTACATTTGGAAATGATACTCCTGCTATAATTAAAGGAAAAGGATCAGTGTTTCTAAAAGAAAAGGTGAAGGCTAAAGATGTCATGTATGTGGATGGATTAAGGCATAATCTATTAAGTGTAAGACAAATGTGTGATCAAGGAACAGAAGTTGTTTTTAGTTCAAAATAGTGTGTGGTTCGTGATCTTGATACAAGTAAAATCATTATAAAAGGGAAAAGAAATACAAGCAACCTGTATATACTAAAGGGCTACAAAGATCAATGTTACCTGAGCAAATCTTCAAAAAATTGGCTATGGCATAGAAGACTGGGGCATCTGAGCTTCTCTCAAATCAATAAAGCAAGCAGACTTCAAGCTGTTCGTGATCTTCCCAATATTAATCCACCAGAAAATATCATATGCAAATATTGTCAATTCGGTAAGCAGACTAGAGTACGATTCAATGCCAAAGAAGGATCATCAAGTAGGCCTCTTGAACTCATTCATACTGACATATGTGGACCTATGAGGAAAAAGACACTACGAGGCGAAGAATACTATATCTTATTTATTGATGATTACTCTAGAATGTGTTCGATCGGGTTCATTAAACACAAATATGAAGCCTCTGAAAAATTTCAGAGCTTCAAAGCACTGGCTGAAAATGAATTGGATTTAAAAATCAAATGTCTTAGATTTGATCGAGGAGTAGAATATACATCAAATGAATTCCTTGAATTTTGTGAACAACATGGCATAAAAAGACAATTCTCTGTAGCTGGCACTCCACAAAAAAATGGCGTAGCAGAAAGAATGAATAGAACAATTCAAGATATGGCCAGAGCTATGCTTGATGACTCTGGAACACCTGACACTTTTTGGGCAGAAGCAGCTTTCGCAGCAGTGAACATTCACAACAAAGCTCACGTTCAGGTAAATAGTGATAAAACTCCTTATGAAATCTGGTATGGAAAAACTCCCACTGTAAAGCATTTTAGAGTTTTTGGAAGCAAGTGCTTTATCAAAAATAATGATGAAAAGCTTGGCAAGTTTGAACCTAGATCAGATAAAGGAATATTTCTTGGTTACTCATCGACAAGAAAAGCATACAAATGTTATAATGAAAGGCTTCGAAAGATTGTTGAATGTGTTGATGTTGTTATTGATGAATCTCATGCAGCCCCTAAAGAAGAAAAACAAAAAACAAATGAGGATGATGGTGACTTATTTCCTTCTGTGCTAAATGGAAATGATATAGACAGTGGATCCAATGAAGAACCTAAAAATGATCTTTCTGAAAAGGCTCCATCCAGATATGTTCAAAAGAATCATCCTGAATCTCAAATTTTGGGAGACAAGGAATCAGGTGTACGAACAAGGAGAACACTTGTGGGATCTTCTAGTAATCTGGCACTTCTAGCCACAATTGAACCACTCAATGTCAATCAAGCTAGCCAAGATGAATGCTGGAACCAAGCCATGAATGAAGAAATTGATCAAATTGAAAAGAATGACACTTGGGATTTGGTACCAAGACCACATGATAAAAATGTCATTGGAACTAAATGGATCTTCAAGAACAAGTTAAATGAGAATGGGGATATTGTAAGAAACAAAGCTAGACTGGTCTGCAAAGGGTATACTCAACAAGAATGTATAGACTTTGAAGAAAATTTTTCTCCTGTAGATAGACTTGAAGCCATAAGAATGTTTCTTGCTTTTTCAAGTTATCAACAAATCAAAGTTTATCAAATGGATGTTAAATCTGCGTTTCTTAATGGTGATCTAGAAGAATAAGTATATATAGAACAACCGGAAGGATTCATTTTAGGAAATGATGCAAATCTTGTTTGTAGACTTAAAAAGGCTCTATATGGTCTCAAACAAGCTCCAAGGGCTTGGTATTATCGTCTTGACAAATATCTTCATCAACAAGGATTTTCAAAGGGGTCTACTGATAGCAACTTATACACAAAAGTTGAAAATGAAAAACTATTGATTGTGGTTGTATATGTAGATGACATCATTTTTGGGAGTAACGAAGAATCTATGAGTCAAAAATTTGCCTCTGTCATGCAGCAAGAATTTGAAATGTCTTTACTTGGGGAACTAACATTCTTTCTTGGCTTGCAAGTGCATCAAACTGCAAATGGTATATTCCTATCACAAGCAAAATATCTTAAGCAAATTCTGAAGAAGTATGGCATGGAAGAATGCAAACCTGTAAGTACACCAATGATAACTGGATGCAGTCTTAGTTCTAATGATGATTCTCCCACATTGAATCAACCAGAATACAGATTGATGATAGGAAGTCTACTTTATCTCACTGGGACTAGACCAGACATTATGCATGCAGTTGGGATTGTTGGACGATTCCAAGCTAATCCAAAAGAGTCTCACCTTCAGGCTGTTAAAAGAATATTCAAATATCTACAAGGAACTCAAGACTTTGGTCTATGGTATCCAAAGAATGCTGATCTTACTCTTCATGCTTACAATGATGCAGATTGGGCTGGAAGTGTTGATGATCGAAAAAGCACTAGTGGTGGTGCATTCTATATGGGGCCCCGGTTAGTATCTTGGTTCAGCAAGAAGTAAAATTCTATTGCCTTATCTACAGCAGAAGCAGAATATGTGGCTGTCGCATCTTGTTGCACTCAACTCCTTTGGATGATGCAGACCTTACAAGATTTTCAAATCAAATGTACGCCTCCTGTCCCCATTAAGTGTGACAATATAAGTGCCATCAGTATTTCAAAGAATCCTGTTATGCATTCAAAGACCAAGCACATTCCCATCAAGTATCACTTTTTATGTGAACAAGTGCTTGAGCAAACAGTGAAGTTAGAATATGTTCCCTCCAAAGAACAAGTTGCTGATATTTTTACCAAACCTCTGCCCAGGGAAGCGTTCGAGTATCTAAGACAGAAGCTGGGAGTGTTCTCTACCATTCAAAAGAACAAATCTGCATAAATTTAGAATATGACATTGGATATGCGGCTTTCCTTAAACACAGTCGCGTATATACGCGAGTTCATGCACAGAAAACCGCGTATGTCTGATTGATGACATTTTTCTGATTGGAGTCAGCATTCTTCAGCACAGCTGCAGTGCTGTTTGGTATCTCTGATACTGTTTGGTATCTCTGGTGGTGTTCTAGTTCTCATAACTCTATTTCTAATGTCTTGATAAGATGCCTTGATGATTTGTTGGTGAAAGTGTTCAGGATGCACAAACTAAGGGGGAGCCTTAGTCATATGAAAAGGATGCTTGGATGCACAGATTCAGGGGGAGCATTAGCGTTGCTGAGTATAATGCATTTTTGGCATTATGATGGTTCTGAAATATGTTCTCTTTCTTGAGGATTTTCTAGGTGTTGGTCTTAAATGGTCATATTTGTAATTTGATGAAAGGGTCATGTTGAGACCCATGATGTAAATATTGTAACATTCAGTCATGTAAGGACTAGTCAAATTTTGTAAACCCACTTGGTTGGGTAGCTGAGTCAAATTTTGTAAACCCACTTGGTTAGGTAGCTGAGTTGAAATGTGTAAACCCACTTGGTTGGGTACTTGAGTCTTATATGTAAATACACTTGGATGTATCTTTGATGTAAGTATGAGTCATTGGTGATAGGAATTTCATAGAGTCATGTAATTCATTGGAAAATATGTTTGAAGATTCAGCATGAACTCAGGGGGAGCTTGGTCACTTCAGTATATATCAGATCTGCAGAATGCTTCTTCCATATGTGGAGAAAAGGGAGAGTATGTTGGTTTTTGATCCACCCTTTGCCCTTGATGTCAAAGGGGGAGAGTGACATGGTGTTTGAATGAAGAGAAAGAATGGTGTCAAAAATGGAGAGAGTGACATGGTGTCATTGTATTCTTAATGTACCTATCTGTTGTGGTAACCAAACACCATCGTGGTTGCCATCAAGTCCAAAGGGGGAGATTGTTGGCAATATGATGCAGAGTGTTGTCCTTGATGGCAACCCACTGAATGAAGATGAAGACATGCGACTGTTGACATGTGTTGTCCTTGATTGCGATCCACCTGATGAAGTTATTCTTGACTTGATGGGCTTGGTAAATGATGTAAATCTGATGTGATATGATGCTTGTTGATATTATGATGTTGAGTGTTGTCCCTGAATGGAAACTTACTTGATGAAGTTGTGCTTGCTATAATATGTTCTTGATGAAGAAAATAGGATGTATCTACAGTATGTACAGAAGGCAATGAAGAAAGGAATTCAGAATGTGCTGAAAGTATGATGAAAAGAGTATGTCTCTATGAATACGCGGATCTGTCTAGGGGAAGTCGCGTATGCACGCGGGAAACAACGTGCCAAGTCGCGTATGGGCAAAAACGCTCATAAACTGCAAAACTAGGGGTAACCACCATGGTATTGACCCATTGTATTGGGTAATGTTTCGTCTAAATGACCCTGTCCAGGAATACCATCGGAAGTAATGTAGTTTTGGGCTCATGGTATTGAAAAAGGGGCTCATGGTATTGAAAAAGGGTAAACCTATATAAAGAGAAGAAATTCATTGTGCAAATCATGAGTGTGGGTGTAAGATGTCTGAGCTTGAATGAATACTTCTCTGTGAAGTATATCTGTATGGAAAGGGTAAAGGCTTGATGATAGATCTGAATCTATGATGCACCAATGAAGAAAATGATGAAGAAGGGGATCTAGATCTGAAATGTATTTGTATCTACTAGATCTGTTTATGGAGTGATTAGATCTGTGATAAGGCAAACATGTGTTTGAAGTAAAGGGTTGAATCTGAACTGAAGATATGATTTGAAGAAATATGCAGCTCTGTAATAGTTGAAGATCCATACTCTAGTTTGTCGCAGAGGAAGCGCGTATATACGCGGCTTCGCTGAAGAGAAAGGGCGTATGTGCAATGAAATTGGATCTGTAATATGTACAGAAGTATACGCCGGTTTATATGAACGGAAGCGCGTATATACGCGACATCAGAGAAAGGAAAACGTGTATGCAAACTAGGGTTTGCTGAAGTATGGGGTGTGAAATGTCTGATCTGATCTGCTCTGTTTTAGCTATCTGTTGTTGATGTTTGAATGTGCTTAAATGTATGAAGAGGGTCCAGTTTGAAAATATGATGAAATGTGGCCTAGAATTGGTGTCCTAAAGGAAGCTTTGGATCCAGTGTGAAAAATGATGAAACATGGTCCATAAAGGTGCTGAGGGTTGTAGCCTTCAGTCAGGGGGTCGTAGCTCCCTTCCATGTGAGGCTGGTAAACGAGATCAGGGGGTCGTCGCTCCCTTGCAGGAGAGGCTGGTAAACGAGTCAGGGGGTTGGAGCTCCCTTCTAGGAGAGGATGGTAAATGAGCGCAGGTGGGTGCCTACGTGCTGGTAGGAGTCTGCGCCAGCACATATGTTGTAAGATGTTTTCTCTATAATAAAATATTGAAGGCTGAGCAAGTGCAACGGTGGTTTTCTCCCGACTTGGGTTTCCACCTAAAATCCTGGTGTTCATGTGTGATGCTTATGTGTGATTTTTTATTCTATTCTTAATGCACATGTTTACTATTTATAGAACATCTAATGAATGAATGATGGAATGATATAAGTGAAGAATTAATGGCATAATTAGATCTCTGTATATACGCGAGTTTTATGAAGGATATCCGCGTGTATACGCTAGTTGGCTTCAGCAAAGTAGCGTATGGGGTTAGAAGTAAGAAAAAGTAAAAAGTTTTGAATATGCAGTAAATACTGATTCACCCCCCCTCTCAGTATTTTTCCCAACAAGATTCACCCTGGTATGCAAACATTATATTCGTTTGGATCAATATACAAGCTCCTTCTGGTTTAGCTAGAACTAAAGGTAGATTCCTAAAAATGCAAGAAATGAAATATTGTATCATAGGTAATGATTTATTTTGGAAAGATCATGGAAGCATTCTATTGAATTGTTTATTAAAAGATGAAGCTGATAAAGTGATGTAGGAATTTCATGCAGGAGACTGTGGAGGACACATCTATTGGAAAACAACTACTAACAAAATGTTGAGCACAGGTGTTTACTGGCCCACTCTTTTTGTAGATGTCAGAAAGTATGTGACCTCCTATCATAAATGTTAGATATTTGAAGGGAAGAAGAAACTCTTACCATTACTCCTCAAACCTATCTCTGGAGAAATTCCGTTTCAACAATGGGGTTTAGACTTCATGGTGAAATTCACTCACCCTCCTCAGCCCAGCATAAATGGATATTGATAGCCACTGATTACTTTACCAAGTTGATAGAATCCATCCCTTTTAGACAAGCCACAGACTCTGTCACTATCTAATTTCTTGAAAACAACATACGTTCTAGATTTGGATGCCCACAAAAGCTCGTTACTGATAATGCTGATATCTTCAAATCCAAGAGAATGATATAATTTTGCAACAAATACCATATCAACCTTGGCCATTAAACTGCCTATTACCTTCAAGGTAATGGTTTAGCAGAATCCTCAAACAAAAGCTTAGTCATTAGAGGAATTTTGAGGTCTAAAACATGTCTCCCAAGAAAAATGTACAACAAAAATAGATTTTATAAGAACCAATAGGATTCAAGATGATGATGTCAACCATGGAGGATGATTCTTCATTTTTTTAAGTAAAAGGGTGAAAAGATAAAAAGATAATAAAATAATAAAACTAATTTTTCAACCCATATTTTCAACTTATCTCCCAAAATTTTTACTCAAATTTCGAGCTAGAGTACTCGTTGGATGCAAAATTTAATTCCTCATCCAAGGCGTATCCATGTTGCATACTTTTGATGGACCTTGCTACATGAAAAATCATAAATACATAAAAAAACATGATTGCATTCACGTTTTTCATGTATTTTTCATTTTTCGTATAGCAAGATCCATTGAAAGTATGCAACATCGGTAATCCAACCAGTACGCCTGCTCGAATTTTGAGTAAAAACTTTGGGAGAAAAGTTGAAAATATGAGTTGAAAAAATAGTTTTTTCTTTTTTCCCTCTAAAATTTGATGATGTAATCAAATCCTATTTTATTATTTCTATTATTATTTTATAATTTTCCTAGGAGACCAATTTTAGACCTCGAAATTCCCCTAATATAATATCATCAAGAAACTATTAGAAGATAACAATAAGACCTTGACTAAAAGATTATTAATGTTTGAAGTCCTTCCTTTTGAAGATTTGAATGTGTCTTCACGTGTTTTAGTGTATAAACAAAAATACGGCCTCTGTGCCGACTTAATGAAGATATGGGTCTTTTGACAGCCGAAGGACAATTGGTTATTGAACGTTCATTTCATAATTGAATTGCATTGATTAGATTAAGTTTTTACAGTCTTCGGCCATTTTCATATAAGAAATGTAATTTCATTATGAGAAAAAGAGAGAGTTGAATAGAAAACAACAGTTTGTTCCTCTCCTGTGTTTTTACGCTCCCTGTGTATCACTGTTTATATTTCCACATTAATTTGTTGTAATCTCTGTGTTGTGGGAAAAACATGCTTGCTCTGTCTGATTGTATTCAGAAATTCCAACACCACTGGCTTCATCGTCGACTTGGATTGCTTCTAGCATCAGTTTTTCTCTTCTGATTTGCCTCGCACTTTTAACCACATTTTGCACATCTTGCAAAACTCTAAAATTTGTTGGGAATCACGATAATGGAAGAAGATGTCCATCACAAATCCAAAAGAAATAGAAAAATTGTTGGGAATCACTAATGTTGTTAAACAGTGGGGAATCACTATTTATGTTAGACCAAAACCTAATTGATGATCACATCGAGAGAGATAAGGATTTATAAGATGTTGTTGGTCCACGTTGCTAAAAACTTGTGAGTACTAGTTTATTCAATGTTCAACAATTTTTTGCACAAGTTAGACCAAAAATTCATTGATCATCATATCACTAGAGATAAAGATTCACAAAATGGGATTAGTCCATATTGCGAAACACGATGTGAGAATTGGTTTATCCAACATCCAACAATCTCACAGAGTCGCATGTGTATTGAACTCCTAACCTACCCTATGATGCCACTTGTTGGCAATCAAGATTTCTGTTAGACCAAAACTCACAGATGTTAATCAACCATTAGCAAAAATAAAAATCCATTAAAACACACTAAGACACACCAATTTATCCAATTTCGCACAAAAATAAGACAATTCAACTCAATAAGAAAAAATATCCGTGGCACTAGTTGTTCGAAGGAGAACCCTGGTCATATTCGGCGACCTGACGGAACAGCAGCTGATGACAGTTTCCTCTCGTCATAGATATATTTTCTGTTTTAAAGGTGATTCGCCGCGTTTTCATTTATAGATCACTCACTAGCATTTTTTATTTGCTTCCCTTCGAAGAAACAAAAGGATTAGCCGACTTGAGGGGACTTCGGCATGCCTTCCGAAAACTTTAGCTATAAAGGGTATAAAATAGTGTTATCCATGCAAAGCTTATTCCTCAAAATCAATCTGCCAAAGAAGATCTGTAATTGGATAATGTAGCATTTTGAAAATATTTCCAAATCTGTTTGACGTCGTTCACCTGTATCAAATGTTTCGCATTCAAAATAAATTCGAACCTATTATAATAAGGAATATAAATTTACCAATAGCAAAAAGTTACCCAACTTTAGGTATGTTCTGCCCGGCTTGGATATAACTTTCTTTTCAATCTAAATACCGTATGGTCCATGCGAAATTCCCTACTACTCTTTCGTATACTCTCAAATTTCTTTGCCAAAGTAAATCTGCCATTAACTTGCAAACTATTCAAATATAAGATTTTTCCGTGCATGCCATTTCTATTGGATAAATCTATTTTCGAAGCTCAATTTACTATTTCTTCGTTGGTTTTTTCAATATTAAGTATAGTATATTTTTAAACCTCAAATTTTATTCTAAAAATATCTTAAATTTTTAGGAATTTCAGGTATTTCAAAAAGTTCAAGTTGGATTGTGCCATGTGAGTATATCTCCCTTTAATAATGATGTTTTGATTCGGGAAAAGTAATTTGGTTTTTCAATTTAGTTCAAGGAGATGGAGTTATACTTGTTTGGTAAAATAGTTAAATTTTTCATAGTTAATAAAAAAAAAAAAAAAAATATATATATATATATATATATATATATATATATATATATATATATATATATAGTTGTTTGGGGATAACAAATTTTTATATTTAAGGGAATTTTGTGATATTTTGGTATTTTATATTTTTCATTTTATATTTCTAAAATATAGTAATTTTCTTATGGTATTAAATATTTTCAATTAATCATGTGTTAGTTGGATTTTTTTGAATTTAGATTTACAATGATAACTTGATGGTTCAAGTTATAGAAATAATAAAGTAATTTTTTTTATATGTTTTTTTAATGTCTTGACTTATTAAGCTATTTTCAGTAGTACAAGTACTTGTGGTTAATAAAACTACACACAACTATAATAATAATAATAATAATTATTGTTTGTGGGGTGAATATTTATGAGGGGATTTCAACTTGAAATCTCATAATTTACATGTTACTTCATAATACATAAATGACCAATAAAGTTATGGTGAGGTTATTATTATTATTAATATATGTAATAGTTTACTTCCTTATCTATTAAAAAAAAATATGGCATTTTTCACTTGTACAAACCAAAATTTATAAACTTACAGAAAATGTTTAATTATTTTAAGAAAAACAACTACTTATAACAAATGAAGTTAATAATAATGCATCAAATAAACCGTTAATTAAATGGTATAAGATAATCATAGAAACAAAAATTAAATACAAAGGTTCTCACTAGTTTCAAACTAAAAATTCATAAATTTGGAATTTTGAAGAAAATATTCACACGATTCCAAATTAACTAATTTCCATAAGAGGAATGAAACTAAAAAAACCTAATTAGAATTATAAGGTTTAGATTAAAATCTTGCAAAGTTAATCATAATGTAAAAATATTCCATGAATCTAACTTTTCTTACTAGAAAGGCCTAAATAAATATTGAGAACACCACAAGGGTGTTTGCATAATTAATGTTTCTTGAGATTTTGTTAGGTTTGAGTGTGTCATATTTCACATCATAAATTCACATGAACTGAAAAGTTCTATTTTGTGAGTAAAATATTTCGGTAAAAATCACGTCAAAGTAAATTTGGTCGACGCGTTTGGAACCAGCCAGTGTGGTTCATCATTAGGACTAGATGAAAAATCTAATCAGGTAACCCAATTAAATAGATAAGAAAAACTCCAACTAGTCATTTGTAAAATAATGGCTAGTTTGACTAAACTTAGGCAATAAAATAAAAAATTAATAATAATTTATTTTTTAATAGGAATAAATTAAATACTTAATGTTTATATTTTATGGATCATAGAAGCAAAATTCTTAATAAAGTTCTATTTTATTAAGTTAATACCCAAAACCCAAGGGATAAACAATTTTGAGCAATGTTTTTTTCTCTAAATAATACTACTTCTATTATATAATACAGGTCAAAAAATTACAATTGTCATCATCTGTAGGTGGCAAGCCAATTCCAGTGGGAAATCTTAGATTAAAAATAGAAAAATAGAGGCAGCCCCAAACGGGGAAACCTACCCATGAGATGTGTTCAGTAAAATTAGAGTGAGTTTCCCATTTAGGGAAACTAGCTATGTCCATATCATGTCTAGACTCAAAAATAAGAAGAGACAAATTGACTGGATTAGAGAAAAATTGAATGAAAAAAAAAGCTTAGGGAGAAGAACCCAGTTGTTAGCAGTTGGTTTCTTTTCATCTTGAATTTGCAATTGAAGCACCTCCTCCACAATTCAACACACATACTCGGAATCATCGTCCTCGAGCTTGGACAACTAGGTGTTTAGTGGAGGAGATAATGTCGCGTGAGCATCATTTTCTACGTTGGTATCATCCTCGTCTGAGCTACTACATTGGTCACTATTCGAGGCTTGTTGAACCGAAAAAGCCACCATCTTGCGAGGGGGAAAGGGGGAGGCAGGTGAGATGGTGTATTTTCAACGATCCAACTTGGAGTGGGAATCAGATCCAGAGGAATAAATGGAAGGCTCAGTAAGGTGCATTGAAAAGTGGAAGGAGAGGCTAATGCGATACATGACCTCCAACTCATCCCAATCGACGGAGAAATTGACAGTTCTGCCAGCAGTGGCATGAATGGGAAGCCGGTAAGGGATCTCGCTTCCACTATCCCTACAGCAATGCATGCGGTGTCGACGAGGCATGGTGGAGGAGAAAGAATGCAACTGAGGTAACGGGGGAAGCACAACATTGCGGCTAGGAGCTGCAGGAGCAGAGAAATGGAGCAAGGACTTAGAAGAGGTAGAGGCACAGGGAGCGATAAAGACGAGATAGAGAGAAAATGAAATGGTGAAATGGGGAGTTGTATGCACACATTTAAGGTCGTGGAATGGCGACAAAGGGCAAGAAGGCATGAAAGGAAAAATGAATGTGGGCATGATGACATTAATGCCAGAATGAAGCGAGGAGGACAATGCATAGTGATCGAGGATGGTGGAGAATAAATGGCTCATGGTCCAGGATTTAATCAATTTTTTGTGGCCATGTGCACCCTTGTGAGGAGGACCAATGTCCATCATCTATGAGGATATGTGGAAGCCCAATTTATTGCACATTAAAACCCACATCCGGGGAATTTTGAGCAATGTTCATGACATGTAGTTCATCATATTACATAGACTTACGAAAATTGCTAATTTTGCACTATATTGTTTGCCCCATTGCTATTAATTAAATGTATTCAGATTAGTGTTTGTACATAGATAAATTGGTTATTCTATTATTTTCTTTGATTCCATAGTTTTTATAATGGAGAAAGGACACACTAGAATAATCTCACTTTTTAAAGAAATTTATCAAATAAAATTGTAAAAAAATCATTACATTTGGTAGAATTGTTTTTAGTTAATTAGATAATATTTAATCAATTAGATGTCTAATATCATTATCACATAAAATAAATAAAAGGAAAAGACTCACATGAGCTCTAAAACAAAAAGAAATAGAGCTAGCATCATGAAGAAAAAGGTCGCATCATTCTAACATCTCCAATAGACGAGGCATGCGTAGGGTAAATAGGTCATATATGTCTCACTTCTCAAAATTTTACTTATCCCAACCAACTAATAATTTTTATCAAAATGCCACATTATCTAAAATTACAATATCCTAGAATCTCAAGTATGCCCATAAATGCTAGGGTTTCCTTTGATTACTATTTCTTGAACCTATGTGAGCGATCTTTATGTTGGCCACCTTCTATCAGATTCTTCAGTGGGATTCTTGATGAACCTTCATGAATGTTATAGCTCAATATGGCACTCTCTTGAGACCATTAGAAAAGTATTGCAAGGTAAACATGAGTACATATACCTCATTGAAAATCCTTAAAACAACTCAAGTTAACCCTGAAATACTCCTAGAGCATTGGAAGGAAATGTTTGATACTCCTAATGACTTGAAAAAGGATGTTAATCACTCCTACCCCTTAGATCGAGAATGTTGATATGGATATGGTTACTGGAGTGAGAAGATAAGGTTTGAAGAGGTTAAAAAAATTAACAAATGGGGGATAAGGGTGACAATATCATGCCAAATAAAGTCAAATATGTTGCTTTTTATCCCCTCCACCTCTCCAAATCAACTATAAATTAAGAAAAAAAGAGGGAGAAAAGTTTAAAGTAATGTGATATTGTCTAAGTGATAAGAGGACTCAAACTTGAGATAAGAATACCTATGGAGAGCTTGATTACATGTGAATGTGATAGGAGGATACTCTGATTAAAGAGCCTAATGGTATTATATCTTCTATAAGGATTGTCGTTTAATGTAGCATCAATTCTTTCCCATGTTTCTTTTAGGTCGTATTACAGAGAAATGAATGTGAATGTTTTTATATATGAATATGTTTTGGCTTATAGTACATAGGAAAATAGAGCTTGGATACCTTGTGGCCTATGCTTGCAAGTAATAGGTGTTGGGAGCTAGAGACAAGACTCCTGAAGAACAACGCTAGTTGAGACAAGATAGAACAAAATTGACCATAGAGAATTTTAATTCACCAATGCAATTATACTTTTTAGATAGTGAGCATGACTTCAGCATCTTGCTCCCCACGAAATTTTGTGAAAAACCATGATAATATTGATATCATTTTGACACTATAAAAATTTAACTCCCAAGGAATTTTATTGGAATCAAATGATTCCTTAGTTCATGGTTTCACCCTTCTACGACTCGTTGTTACATTCCTAGTTCTGATGGTCGGAAATCTACTCAATGCTCCTCCTATCCTTGTGTGAATGAATAAAATGCGGGTTTAAATACTTAGGTGCTGACAAAATTTACGAGGTGTTGGCTTGTGTTTCTCATGAAGTGATAAGGCAACGTTAATATTTAAATTAATGAAGAGTGGGAATGGCCAAATCGAACGTCTAAAAGAGAAAATCAGCATAGCTCCTTTGGCGCTCCTCCCATGCATACAAATAACCGTCCCCACACCTCCTCGAAGCAAGCGGCATAGTGCATGGTAGCAGTGGCGCCACTCACAAAAGAGAAGGCCACAGTCATTTCGATAGTGCTTAAGAATGCGGAGGGTGACGAGATTAACTCATCAGAGGTGATGACTTCAGATGCCCCTCATGCCAATCAGAAGATGTTTGGGGGGCGGGGTAAGGCGGGGCTCAACCCTTTTATTCTGACCCAACGAATGATGGCGTGCCCCATGCATACACAGCTGGCACAGGTAAGTCTAAGGTAAAGTAAGTCCACCCGAGGTAGAAGGCCGATTCCTCCATGTAAAACACGCGGCTCCTCACCTACCTGACCATCGTCGGCCAACCACTGCATCCATGTGTCCCTCTGCTAATGTCATCATGACGTCAGCCCTATAGTTTTCATCCTGCTCCACTGCTTAGTAAAAACTCGTCTCCAACCATATTTTTACTCCCGACCATTTTAATTGGTTACCACTTACCAATGTTTCTTACTCAGTTGGGCATCGTGGTAAAACTCAAAGTACTAGCTGTTTTTTCCCCTCACTTTTCTTTCACTGCTACCTCAGGTATTTGTTCGAGCCCTTTTCATTATCTCCCTTTAATATTTGTTCAAATTGTTATGGAAAAAATGAGGTACTCTGCCTTGAAACCATGCAAGCCCACGAAGCCAAGATTTCTCCCAGTCCAGAACCACTCATAAATGCCCACTCCCAGCTCTGTGACATGGTTTTTTATTTCAATGTGGTTGTTATGAAGATCAAGATTTTATATTTTATGTGACGGGGCGAGAATGTGTTCGGAGTAGTCGAATTAGGGCTCTATTACCAAATTTCCCCAATAGTATATCCCTTCCCTCAGTTCACCAACTGGCTCGCAGATGCCTACATTCATCGGAAGGACAATTTCCTCTCCACTCATGGGGTCAAATTCCTGGAAATTACTCTTCAACTCATCAGAAAGGCCCTATGTTACCCCTCCACCCAAGATTTTGTTGAATTCGCTGAGGTAACCCTCTCTTGTCACTTCTTAAACTTGCCCATGGAAAAAAATATGGGTTTTCTTGAGCTCATCACTGATACGCACCTATCTACCCTCTCGCTTATAGAGACTATTCCATTGTCCCTTTTTCGTGACACCATATAGCCCATCCTAGCGGTCATCTCAAGGATGTTGGATATAGATAATGTTGATAGGGTAACAAAGTTTTGCCTAGGGTTTCTATGGTCCATGATGCAACCTAGGGTTCTACTAGACATCCCCACCTTCCTAACCTTAGCTATTAAATTCCAGCTCAAAAACATGTCGTCTTCTTGTTGCTTTAGATACTTCTCCTTGGTGTTTTACCTATTCTCATTTTGAGCCCAAATCCTTTTTCGAATGGACTGAGTCAGTTCACCAACACCCAGAGGGAAATGGATGTTCGAAATTCGTCATAGATTTCATGTCTAGGGATTATGAACTCATAAATGACAATGCCCATCCAGGATTTTTCCTGAGCGAAAGGAGTGGCTCCAGTTTAGTGAAACAGATTGTTTCAGGGATGGTACTTGTTTGAAGATCATATTGAGATCTGGGTTTATGGTGTTGAAGTGTCACATTACCAGCTGTTGGTGTTCATCTACATGAGGATTTTTGGCCTTGATTTTATCGGCCAAGTCCTAAGCGCCGACCAAACCCACTTTTTTCCCACAAAGAAGGGATATATATTTAGGATCACAAATGTCGTAGGCCCTTTCACTATCAATTCAAGGCACACACTCCCCTCTATGGAGGGGTTGTTGCAAAAGATGAATTTCCCACGAGGAGATGTATGGCACTATGATCCTAAAGGGTGTATCACCTGCAGAAATAAGAATATTAAGTTTTGAGCATATGAGCATGAACCTATGCCTCTAATATAATGGAAAGATAATTGTGATTCATGGCCTCTCGATATAGATATGGATGTCGAATCCCTAGATGTCGAAGGAGATACATCCAGTACATTAATGGAGAACCTTAGAATAACTGGGCATGCGAGGAGTGGTCGACCGATTCAAAACCATTATGGAGGTCACTAAAATGATTCAGAGAGAGGAAGCACGAGTAACAACGTCACGATACTTAGCACTTGTGACAAATGGGGTGGAGGTCTTTGATCGAAAATGGGGTATGTTAGTGGAAGCCGGTCTCCCACCATGTTGGGATCAGATGGGGTATGATCAAAAGCTGTCCGAGATTAAATGTGAGGCAGATCTAACACTTGAGAAGACCTCTCGCTTGAAGGATGAGACCTTGGTGGCATCATTACGCAAGGAGTTCTTTCTCCTTGACATGGTCAAGAGGTTTTTCGCTGGTCACCTTGATTACTTTGAGTTGACTCATCCTTGGCCATTGTTTGAGCTTTAAGCTCCATACGTTTTCCCATGGATGTTATATGGAAAAGGTGCTATGAGTATTTGCATCATCCAAATCCATCTACTTCGCAGCAACTGCCACCTCAGTCACCCCAAAAATATGGCTCTTCTACTTCTTCAGCATGTCCATGTAACTCATGGGGTTCTAACCCTCCTCCTCATCCTCGTTAAAAATGTCAAGATCAGGCCCATGTGGCCTTTTATTTAATTTTCTTCTCTAGTTTCAGTTACATCGTAAAATCAGGTGAAATCTGGATTTCACCCTAAGTATTTTTTTATTGTTATGTCTTTTTTGTAACTAATGTCGAATAGTAGTGCTCTTGATATGATACAGTTATATAAAATCCTTTTTTATTTTTATAGGAAACAACAATATCAAGAAATAATATATGCCTGAGAAATATCTGGCTAATGGCCTTGAATGTAAAATACTATAAAGAGTAAACTCAACAAAGATAGAAGGGTTCTAGTTTCCGTGGAAGTTTCTGAGTTCAGATATTTTCTAGCCCATTTTGTAATTATTGTGATAAGATAGAAATTCATATCTTGTGTTGAAAATGCAGCAAGATAATGGAGCTTAGTGAAATGAAGTCGCCTTCACTAAGTGGGCCCGCAGGCAAATTCTGGCGCAAAGTCTATTTTTACACATATGGAGCATGGTCCAGGGGTTACAGTATGTTATTCTTGGAGTATTGGTCATGTTGGTAAAAATAGATGGAACTATATTTTTGGACCTATAGGTCGAAGTCTATTTTTAGACTACCTATCCTAAAAATAGGGAAGTCAAATATTATTTACCCTTAATAATATTTGGACTCTAAACATCAGTTTACTCTCTTGGAGCACTTCAGTTCGAGCCTTGGAAGTGGCTCATGCATCTGAAAGATGAATTACACTATTCCTAAGGGTTTGATGGCATCATTCATGGTTGACTTTAGTTAGGACTTCAGTGGCAGAAGTTTGGTGGAGTTAATGAGACAGCTAGTGGAGTTGTGTTCGGTTTAATTTAGTTGAACTGGTTGAGATTAGCTGACTTTGCTAATCAACTAGATATGAGTGGAGTGAATTAAATAATATTTAATTCACTAAATATTAACTCATTAGTCAACTCAAGAACACTTCAGTTCACTACAGTGCATGATCAGTTCAGTGGAGACCAGTGGAAGAGGTAGATCAAAGGGTGAGTAAAGCTATCAGTTGGTAGATTTGTTTTGCATGAGATTTGCATTACACTTGGAGGAATTGTCCATGACAATTACGCAATCAAGGGAAGGGGATTCGAACCTTGAACCTCTTCATATACAGGCCATTATTGCGCAATAGAGGCAAGGCAATTGGCGGGGAGTTTTGAACCTCAGACTTGTTCAAAACTGAGTCAGATTGTGAGTAACTTCATGAGAGAGTACTGAGTACTTGTGAGGAGTATTGTACTTGTTTGGTTACTTGATTTCTCCATTATAATAAACACAATAGCTGCGGGGTTTTCAGCTATAGGCTTTCCCCATACATACTGTGTTAATGTGTATGATGATCTGATGTGCTATCGCTTGTTTTATTTCCGCATGTGTGATGATCTGAGTGGAAGAGATTATGTGTTGCATATGAATTCGAATTGATATGTGATAAAGATAGTCTCGGTGGATAATTAATCATTATTCAACAAATTTCTACATGGCATCAGAGCTATTGAAGCAGAGATTGATCATCACAGTGATTACAAACTTATTTCGGTAGACAGAGTCTGCATGCGGGCTAGGTAGCCTCTGGATCCATACTTTCTTTGAAAGGTGATATATCCAGTAAATTCCCCTGCAGTCGATCTCTGTGCTAGAAATAATTTGTTCTCACAGATCAAGGGTGATTGAGCTTTGAGGTGGAATTCGAATTTTGTAGCAGTTTTGTTTTCTTGGTGTTCGAGTTGAAAATGTCTTTCAACGGTTTGCGACTCGAATATGCTCTTGAAGGCAGTTCAAATTATGTTGCATGGAAGGATTGCATGGAGGCAATATTAGAAGATAATGGACTGAAGGAGTTCGTGGATACAGATGTCCAAAAGCCCACTGATCCTGCTGAAGTCGAAGCATGGCAAAAGAAGATGGCGAAATGTCGAAGGATCCTGTTGAAGGGCGTCAAGGATCATATTGTATCCAGCCTGCATGGAAAGGCTTCTCCATATTTAATGTGGAAAGCTTGGATGGATCTATTCCAGAGTAAGGGCGACCAAAGGAAGCTGGCACTCAAAGATAAGCTCAGGAACATCAAGATGGAGAAAGGCGACAGTATCGCCAAATACCTCGCGAAGTTCACTCAATGCAGAGATGAGCTGGGAAGTGTGGGGGTGACTGTCGAAGATGAGGAAATGGTAGACCTGGCTCTCCTTGGTCTTCTGAAGGCTTGGAACTCATATCAAGATAGTGTCAATGGTCGGGAGAAGCTGCCGGGATGGGAGCGCCTTTGGGTGGATTTCATGTAGGAGGAGATAAGGAGGACTACTCGGGATGGATCTTCATCAAAGGGAGCTGATGAAGAAAATTGCGCTTTGGTTGCCAAAGCAAAGAAGGGGAAGGGTAAGAAAACTTCTCATTCTGGTGCAAAGTGCAAGAAGTAGGATATGGCGAAAGTGAAGTGTTTTCACTGCCATGATCACGGACATTATGCTACCAGTTGTCCAAAGAAGAAGAAAAACAAGCAAGCGGGAAGATCTGCAGATGGAGAGGCTTTGGCTTCACAGTTCGAGCTTGAATTTTCACTGATCACATGCTTGGTTTCAAGTGTGATGGGATCGGTGTGGTTCTTGGACAGCGATGCGTCATTTTATATGACGGGAGATCGGGATTTGTTCTCAGATCTGGAGGACAAAGATCTGGGTGTGCACATCGAGATGGGCGATGATGGTAGATACAGTGCGACTGGTATCGGTACCATATCCTTTCAGAGGGAGTCTGGTAAACCCTTTGTATTGAAGGATGTCATGCATGTACCTGGATTGAAGAAGAACTTGATCTCCGTGGCGATGTTGGAGGATAAGGGGTATGATGTGGTCTTCAGCGAAGGAAAAGCCTTCCTGCGCAGTAAGACTACTGGAGATACCCGGAAGATAGGGGTTCGAACCAAGAACCTTTATCAGTTGCAAGTAGATGGCTGCGCAACAATGGCATGCAAGGCAGGATAAGTGGTGAGCCGGGATGATGAGGGCACACTGTGGCACAGGAGATTGGGCCACCTTCACCATGGAGCTTTGAAGATTCTGCAGCAGATTTCTACTGGGCTTCCTAAGGGCACTCTTGCGCAGTCAGATCAGTGCAAGGGGTGTACCTTGGGGAAGTATGTGAAAGCCACCTTTCAGGAGAAGGATAGTCGTGCCACGACGATCCTTGAGAGAGTTCAAACAGACGTGTGTGGTCCTTTCTCAGTTGCTTCGACAGCAAAGCACAAGCACTACGTGATCTTTGTTGATGATTTCTCTCGAAAGTGCTAGATCTTATTCATGCAGAAGAAGAGCAATACATTTGCGAAGTTCTGTGAGTTTAAAGCACTGGTCGAGAAGGATTCGAGGAAGAAAGTGATTGCTCTAAGGAGCGACAATGGTGGTGAATTCATCTCGGTTGAATTCAAGGAGTTCTACACCACAGAAGGGATTCGGAGAGAGCTCATCGCACCCCATAACCCACAGCAGAACGGGGTGGCTGAGCGGAAGAATAGAATGATCATGGGTGTTGCACGGGCGATGTTGCATGATCAGGGCATACCCCTTCAGTTGTAGGCTGAGGCATGCAATACAACAGTGTATGTGCAGAACCGTTGTCCTCACAAGGTTCTTGGCATGAGTACACCGGAGGAGGCTTATTCTGGCAAGAGGCCTGATATTTCCCATTTGCGGATCTTTGGTTCTCCTGTCTACATGCATGTGACAAAGGATGCAAGAAGGAAGCTGGATCCAACCGCTGAGGTTGGAATATTTTTGGGGTGCACTGATACACCTCACAACTATCGGGTGTATTTGTCAAACAATCGCAAGACTGTTGTGCGACGGGATATAAAATTTCAGGAGGAGAAAGCCATGCAGTGTTCGCTTGAGAGGGAGCTACACTTTCATGCAGATGAGGAGCTGTTAGTTCCTAAGGAGGAGCTTTTGGATGTGGATCAGCCACAAGAAGAAGTTTAGGAGGTGGAAGAAACCACCCATGCAGCGCCAACCATCAGAGGGTGCATGTGCACTACAGAAGCTAAGCGACTGGCTTGAGATGCAGAGAAGGTTGTAGGACCACCTACAGCACAGCGCAGACAGAGGCAGTCACTGGATCAGTACACTGGATACATGGCTCTTGTGAGTCAATGTGTCGTGACAGAGCCATCCTCTTTTGAGGAAGCTGTGGAGGAACCCACATGGGTAGATGCCATGATCGAAGAATATGATTCGATCGTCAGGAACAGTGCATGGGAGATTGTCCCAAGACCGGAGGGGAAATTAGTGGTGGGTTCGCAATGGATCTACAAAGTGAAGCAGGCGACTGATGGGAGTGTGGAGAAGTACAAGGCGATCTTTGTTGCTCGTGGCTTCTCACAGATCGAGGGGATCGATTATGAAGGGACTTTTGCACCTGTTGCAAGGTACTCTTCCATACGGACGATCCTTGCTCTCTCAGCACAGATGGGGTGGCACATCCATCAGATGGATGTGAAGACTGCATTCCTCAACGGAGTCGTTGAGGAGGAGGTGTACATAGAGCAGCCTGAAGGTTTCAAGATCTTCAGCAGTGAGTCGCATGTGTGCCGACTCAACAGAGCACTGTACGGGCTGAAGCAAGCACCTTGTGCTTGGTACACTCGCATAGACAGCTACTTCACCGGGCTTGGATTCTCCGAGAGTGAGGCAGATCCTAACCTGTACCAGATTGTGGTGGAGGGGAAGCTATTGATCATTGTACTGTATGTAGATGATCTGATTTTGAAGGGCGATGAGCAGTTGATACTTTCATGCAATGAGGATCTTGCACGAGAGTTTGAGATGAAGGACTTGGGCATCCTTGATTATTTCCTGGGATTGGAGATTTGGCAAATGCTAGTTGAGGATCACAGAGCCTCAAGGCAAGATGCCTGGTGGAGATTCTAGAGAGGTTCAACATGCATGGTCATAGTCTCGTTGGACACTCCTCTTCCTGTGGCTGGAGGAAGGAGGATGCTACTTCAGCAGAGCTAGTGGATGCCATTGTTTATCGACAGCTGGTGGGGTCGCTTATGTATCTGGTCAATACACGACCTGATATATGCTATGCTGTTAACCAGCTTTCGCAAGCTATGGTTAAGCCTACCAAGCTTTGGAAGGGTGCAAGCATGTATTACATATATTGTAGAGGTACATCAGATATGGTCTATGGCATGGAGCAGGAGGATGGAGCGAAGCTTTCTCGCTTCATCGATGCGACAAGGGGAGCCCAACGGACCGGAAGAGACATCCTGAGGGAGTTTTCAACATTGGGTCGATAGCATTTTCCTCGGTACGCCAGAAGTAGAGAGATTCGTGGCACTCCGGGCCACACTCTCGTGTGGAGTACATGGCACTAGCTTGGGATAATGCGAGGTACCTTGAATGAGGAGATCCGTTGGCTGTTTCGGTTGCATTTAGAGCCTACAGTGATTTACTGTGATAACCATATTTGCATTAAACTCTTGGCTAATCCAGTATTTCATGATAGATCCAAACACATCGACATCAGGTACCATCACATCAGAGATTGTGTTCAGCGGAGAATCATGATTCTTTCATATGTTCCCACGGAGGATCAGGATGCCGACATCTTGACAAAGGCGCTCACCAGGAGCAAGTTTGAATTCCATAGAGGTAGGATAGAGGTTGAAAATAATCCATATCTTGCTGAGAGGGAGTGTTGAAAATGCAGCAAGATGATGGAGCTTAGTGAAATGAAGTCGCCTTCACTAAGTGGGCCCGCAGGCAAATTCTAGCGCAAAGTCTATTTTTAGACTATGTCTATTTTTAGACTATGTCTATTTTTAGACATATGGAGCATGGTCCAGGGGTTGCAGTATGTTATTCTTGGAGTATTGGTCATGTTGGTAAAAATAGATGGACCTCTATTTTTGGACCTATAGGTCGAAGTCTATTTTTAGACTACCTATCCTAAAAATAGGGAAGTCAAATATTATTTACCCTTAATAATATTTGGACTATAAACTTCAGTTTACTCTCTTGGAGCACTTCAGTTCGAGCCTTGGAAGTGGCTCATGTAGATGACAGAGGAATTACGCTATTCCTAAGGGTTTGGTGAGCTCATGCATGGTTGACTTCAGTTAGGACTTCAGTGGCAGAAGTTTGGTGGAGTTGATGAGACAGATGGTGGAGTTGTGTTCGGTTTAACTTAGTTGAACTAGTTGAGATTACTTTAACTAGCTAATCAACTAGTAATGAGTGGAGTGAATTAAATATTATTTAATTCATTAATTAGTAACTCATTATTCAACTCAAGAACACATCAGTTCACTACAGTGCATGTACAGTTCAGTGGAGACCAGTGAAAGAGGTAGATGAAAGGGTGAGTATAGCTATCAGTTGGGACATCAGTTGTGCATGAGATTTGCACCACACTTGGAGGCAATTGCCCATGATGATTGCGCTGTCAAGCCAAGGAGATTCGAACCTTGGATCTCTATTTAGACAGGCCATGATTGCGCAATAGAGGCAGGCAATTAGTGGATGTGTTTTGAACCTGTGACTTGTTCAAAATCAAGCTAGTTTGTGTGTAACTTCATGAGATAGTACTGAGTACTTGTGAGGAGTATTGCACTGAGTTTGTTACATGTTTTCTCCATTATAATATACACAATAGCTGCGGGGTTTTCAGCTATAAGCTTTCCCCATACATACTGTGTTAATGTGTATGATGATTTGATGTGCTATCGCTTGTTTTATTTCCTCATGTGTGATGATCTGAGTGGAAGAGATTATGTGTTGCATATGAATTCGAATTGATATGTGATCAGGATAGTCTCAGTGGATAATTAATCATTATTCAACAAATTTCTACATATTGAAGAGATATTTTGAGAAGATATTGAATTAACGACTTGTTGCAAATGGATTCCAATTGGAATTTGGAATAGTAAGTATGTATCTTGTATGTGTTTGTTTAACTCTCTCTATTTCTATTTCGATGAATGCTTCTTCCACTATCTTGTGTTCAGAATTTTGGTCACTAATGTTTAATAAATGAATTTACCTATGTCCCACTGTTGGAAAACGGTACTCATGAGTTAATCACTTGGCCACCTAAATTGGGCTCGACACAAGATTTTTGTTCCATAAATCACATAACGATCACTTTTGTATTTGAGTCTGATAAGGGGGGATTATTAATACTTAATAATCCCACATCCATAAAACTCCCCTCCTCCATTCATATAAACCTTAAACTACCTTACTATTCCTAAATTTCTATTCACTGTTTCGATATCATTCACAACAATTGTATTTCATACAACCTTAGGCCCATCCTGAGTTATGTCCAACATATATCAGAGCTAGCACCTTTTCTCCCACTATTATCTAGAACCACGAAATAAATCAATATTGCAGAAGTTATATTTCGATAGGTCCCCTCAAATTTAAAGTTGATATAATAAAGCTTCATTTTCTTAAGATGTCCTAGGCATTAGTCTCCTGCAACTCAAGACTGTCTCTAGGGGTTACAACATCTTTTTGGCATCATTTTTGAGGAAAGAATTGGAAAATATTCTTCCTGGGATATGACATTATCTTAACCCTTCAATCAAGTGTGCACGAAGGGTTGAGAGTTTCGTAGCCTTCACCTTGGTGACTCCACTATTATGAAAGCTCAAATAAGTTGTAATCGTGGCTTACAGAAGGCCTCATTTCCAATTAAATACCTTCCATCTGAAAACTCCTTCTGTATCTAATCTTGAAAATATCATATTTAGGAGAATCTAGAACGACAAGAAACCAAGCTAGGCCGACCTACCCTCATTTTATCTAGAATATTATCCTTTATCATCTCATAAATGTGACATCTATGGCCCTAGATCCACAACCTGTGTACTTGAATATCCTCCAGAATCCTCTGCTCTAGTCAGTTCAATCATAAAAGACGAAGCCGAATCTGTTGATACTTCTCTACCTCCCTTTCACCCTTCTCCCGAGGTTGAAGAAGATAAAGAAGTTGCAACACTCCAGATCTTCTTACAGACGAATATCCAAACCTCTACTCATCACATACCTATTATACCTCAGCCAAATCATCCTCATAACCTACCACCACTGCCCCTCATGGTATTACCTAGCTTATTCCTGGACAAGTATGCTCCATTAGCTCTACCTCAGTTACTGAATGACATGACACAAGATTATCTCAAGCTACTGTCTCGGTTCATCAGGGAGGATAGTACTCTGGCACATAGACTTATTGAGAAATTTTGCACCTTTCCTAAGAATGTGAATGTAGAGAACCTAGATCTAGTGTTAAGGATTTTCATCCAATCCTTGGATGGAGAAGTTCCAAAGTAGTTCAAGTCTGTAGCCAATAATAGAGTCCAAACTTCGGAAGAAATGAAAAATTTATGCACATTAAAATGGGGAGAAAAGGAGAGACACAATGAGGGTGTAACAAAATTCGTAAATAGGTTCAACAAGCTTTATAATAATCTTCGTGTTGAAATTAATCCTCCCCAGGCAACTACTAAGGTGGTCTTTGTAGGATATTTCGAACTAGATTTTGGGTTCACCCTAAGAGAAATGAAGTTTACATCTCTGGATTAGATCCTGACTTATTCATTGGAGGTAGAAGCAAACTTTGCTTCTACTGGTAAATTGAACGGGAAGACATAACATGAAGGAATGAGAAATAACAGGGAGGAGGCTTCTACTTGAAATCAAGAGAGGGAATCACAAGAGTACATAATTGAAGAAATGAACAAGTTAATCAAATACCTTTCAAATAAGTTGGTTAATCTTGAATTGGAGGCCAAAATTACCCCTCCTCATCCCAACCAAATGATTCCTATTCGAGTGTTTAATCCCCAATATCGAAAGCCCCCTCAGCAGTTGTTGCAGTATGAGATAAAGGAACATCAAGACCACATTCAAACTCCTTTGTACTTGGAGGAATAAGTGGAGGGATAGATTGAATAATTTATAGACAACTAATAGAACCAATTCCTCACTTACTCTAATGACGAGGAGGGTGAAATCATTGTGCAAGGGGACCAAGAAAAGAAGGAGGTCCCTCTAGAAGACCAAGATGTTAAAAATTACTATAGAATTTTTTTGGATTTCATGCAGGCTCAATTCCACAAGAAGTATGAACCTAGGTCCTCCAGGAAGAGAATCTGAGTGCAAGAACAAAACGAAGAGTCAATGTCAAGAGAAAAAAACCCTCCTGGTCTTTCTAGTAAAGGGAAAAGGCCATTAGAAGGGTCAGCCTCTCATAAGGCCACCACATCCACCTCCACAAAACAAGATCCTGATCCTCCCAAAAATAATAAGTCCCCATATATACCATTGGACCTATCCGAACCTCCTAAAGAACAATTCAAACAAGCCATTACAAAAAAATCGCCCACATCCTTTAATATCCAAAAAGAAGTAGAGAAGGAAAATACCCTGGTTCCCATGATTGAGCTCTTGAAACAACCTTCATATAAAGCTTAGTTGTCCCAATTCATGCAGCCCCATGGTCTAGGGCCTCTACCTGTGAGCCTCAATCTCCAAGATGAACGACCCATGGTGGTTTTTGGACCTCATGTATAAGAGCATGAGTCAGCCACTTCCCCATTCTATGTGACTCTGGTGATACATGACTTACTATTGCACACTTTCATACTCAATTTTGGGGCATCACATGACTTGTTTCCTTTGTCCGTTATGGAACACCTATGATTTCAAATTACAAGGCCTTATAAAGTCCTGTATTATTTCAAATCCAAAAGGGTAAAGTTCTTGGGTATGATAAAATACCTAGTAGTGAACTTAGCTTAGATTCTGGCCAAAAGTGTGGTAATGGATATTGTTGTAGCTAATATCCCATCTATCTTTGGAATTTTTTTGTCTAGATCCTAGGGTTCCAAGATTGGATGGTCAATAAAATTCGAGTTCACCTACGCCACTATCCTAGTGAATCCAAGTGTGTAAAGATGGTAACCAAAACCGATGTTTTCACCAATTCTCTAGTGTATGGGAAGGAGGGTGAAATTTCTTGTCTTATACTCGAGGAGGACGAAAATTTCCTGCACGAAATGAAGGACTATCCTCCAAGATAGGGGGATCCCATAAATAAAGTGGAAAGCAAGATTTGGACTTTGCAGCTCGATGGGGCTTATTCACGAGAAGAAAATAGAGCTGGGGTACTGTTGATATCACCGAAAGGATGCTTAGTTCCCCTCTCCTTCAAGTTGGAATTTGAACCCGCAAACAACGTGGACGAATATGAAGCCCTGTTGTTGGGACTACAGGTAGTGTGAAACATGAACATTCAGGCTTTGCGTGGACTTATGAAATATGAAGATAACCTCACTCAAAGATAAATATCCCCTCCCAAAGATGGACCACATATTGCAAAAGGTAGTGGGATCCTCTCACATGTCCATGATGGATGGATTCCCGGGATATAACTAGGTGGCGGTACTCCCTGAAGACTAGAAGAAGACGACATTCACCACACCTTGGGGAACCTTCATGTACGCTTGGATTCCTTTCAGCCTGATAAACGCCGGAGCTACATTCCAGCGCACGAAGGAAATTTCCTTCATAGGAGACTAGGATAAGTTTGTCTTGATTTATCTGGAAAACTTCACCATCTTCTCAAAGACTGATGTTGAGCATATAGAGCATCTTCAACGAACCTTTGACAAATGTTGTAGGGATGGTCTGTATCTGAACCCCAAAAAAAACATGTTTTCCCTGGAAGAAGCGAAGCTACTGGGGAATAGAGTAACTAAAGAGGGAGTAATTTTTTACCCAAAATAGGTGGAGAAGATAAACGACATTTCTCTACCAAGAAAGAAAATATAAGTATAGGTATTCCTCGGAAGAATAAATTTTCTAAGAAGGTTCATACCAAATTACTCCAAGATGATTCGAAACATCACTAAAATGATAAAAAAATAATAGGGAAGTGAAATGGACTCCTCAATCAATGGATTGTTTCAACAGAATCAAGTAGAATTTTTCAGAAGCTCCAGTGCTGGTGGGTCCAGATTATGGAAAGCCATTCATGATTTTTTGTTTCGCCTCCCCTCACATAATAGCTACGGTGCTGCTACATAAAAATGACAAAGGGCATGAACAACCTATCGTGTTGTTTAGCCAAGTCCTGCGAGATGCAAAACTAAAATATAATATCTTGGAAAAAAAAGCATATGCTCTGGTAAAATAACTAAAGGAATTCCGAGTGTATGTGTTACAATCTGCAATAAAATCTTATGTCTCCACTGTAGTAGTGAATAATATTCTGGTGTAGGGATAGAGTGAAGGGAAGAGGGGAAATTGCATAACTAAGATTCAGGAGTACGGAATGGAGATAAATCCTACCAAGCTCATCATAGGCCAAGGGCTAGCCAAAATTCTATCTAAATCCAACTGTCAAGCTCTAGGGATAAGCCTATCTATTGCAGGAGGAGATCCACTAGAGGATACAAGTGTACAATAGGGAATAGAACCTTCCACGCAAAAGACACATGTAAAGTACCTTATATCCTTATGGTATAAAGATGTAGTGGAATACCTTTTAACCCTGAGGTGTCCTAACTATGAAAAGGCCAAGTATCACACTTTAATGTTATTATCTCAAAAGTACACTGTGGAAAATGGGCGACTGTATTGGAGGGAACGGACTGGGATTTTAGTATTATGTTTAACGGATAGAGAGGTTTATGAAGTGATGACAGAGTTCCATGAAGGAATATGTGGCGGTAATTACAACTAGCGATCCAATCCTCACAAAATCCTGAGAGCAAGTTTCTTTTGGCCTAAGCTATTTATTGATGTACATGCTCACGTTCGGGCCTGCGAAAAGTGTCAGACATTCACTGAAAAGAAAATGTTTCCACCTCTCCTATTGATCCCAGTACATGTTAAAGAGCTGTTCAAAAAATGGGGAATCAAATTAATCGGTGAGATTCACTCGACTTCTAGAAACCAACATCGATGGATCCTCACTACCATGGATTACTTCAATAAATGGGTTGAGGCTATGCCATCAAGGAATGCCACGGATTTGGTGGTGATCAAGTTCTTGGAGGAAAAGATAATATCTAGGTTTGGATGCCCTGCTAAAATCATCACAGATAATTCCGAGGATTTCAAGTCGGCTAAGTTTGTGAAATTCTGTCAGCATTACAATATGATTTTGGGGCACTCTGCTGCATATTACCCATAGGGGAATGGGTTGGTAGAGTCATCTAACAAGACACTAGTGAGGATTCTTAAAAATACCATCAATGAAAAGAAAAAGAAATGGTATTCCCAACTCAAGTTTTCTCTCAAGGCAAATCACATCACCACTGAAAAATCCACATGGAAGTCCCCTTATGAGCTGGTGTATGGGATACTAGCAGTCTTCCCTATTCAGCTTGCACTACCCATGCTCGATTCTTACAAGAAGGTGAGGAAGAGCCAAATGATATTGTCATAATAATGAACCAATTGGTTGAAATAAATGAAACACATGAACATGTAAACCTCATATTAAAATAATACCAGGAGAAGATGAAAGGATTATTTGAACAACTAGCTAAAGAAAAGGAAATCCAAGCAGGGGTTTTGGTGTCACAATGGGATGTTAAGCAATCGGAAAAAGGAAGAAATAAGAAGCTTGACCCGCTTTAGTTCGATCCATTCAGGGTGGTAGAGGTGAAAGGAAACAATACCATTATGATAGAGAACTTGGAAGGAAACATACTTGAGATTTCTGTCAATGGAAATTTTCTTAAGCCCTACTTCCAGCACTGATATGGGCTACAACGGCCCATTGTACATATCATCCAATCGTATAAATGCCATTTTTTTATTTCGGCATGAATTCATATTTTTTTTTTAATAAAAAGTTCCTAAAAATGTTTTAATGATGATCCTGGACATACCAAGAAGAACACAAGCAGGTGCTCTGCGAGTTCTTGACACACTCGAACGAGTGCGTCATCCCCAATGAAGCCATTGTTGGTTTGTGTTTCTCATGAAGGGATAATGCAACATCAAGATTTAAATTAATCAAGAATGGAAATGGCCAAATCAAAAGGCTAAAAGAGAAAATTAGCATAGCTACTTCGGCGCAACTCTTGTTCTTACAAATCACTGTGGCTACACCTCCTCCAGGAAAGTGACGCAATCTACAGTAGCATCGACACCACTCCTAAAAGAGCAGGCCATAGTCATTCCAACAATGCTTGGGAATGTAGAGTGTGGTGATATTGACCGATCGGAGGGGATGACATTAGCCTCCCCTCTGGCCAATCATAAGAGCTCCGGTGGGGTAAGGTGGGGCCAGGACATTGACTTCCGACCCAAAAAAATATGGCGGGCCCCACGCATACACATATGGCATAGGTAATTCTAATGTAAGGTAAGTCTGCCCAAGGTATAAGGATGACCCCTCACCTACCCGGTCGTCATCATCCAACCACCGCATGCAACGTGTCCCTCTACTAAAGTCCTCCCGACGCTAGCCCTACAGTTATTGTCATGCTCCACTACTCAGTAAAAACTTTTCTTCACCAGGATTTTCAATCTTGAACATTTGAATTTCTTACCACTTGCCGACGTTTCTTACTCAGCTAGGCGCCCTGGTAAAACTCATAGTATTGGATTCTTTTCCCCTCACATCACTTTCACTGCTGCCTCATGTATTTGGTTGAGCCCTTTTCATTATTTCCCTTTATTGTTTGTTCAAATTGTTATGGAAAAAATGAAGTGCTCTACCCTCAAAACCTGGTAATCCCATGAAGCCAGGATTGCTCTCGGTCCAAAACCACTCATGGACGCCCACTTGCAGCTATGTGACACGGTTCTCCCTTTCAATGTGGCCCATATGAAGGATGAGATTTTAAATTTTAACCGATGGGGTGAGGATGTGTTCAGAGTGGTCAACTCAAGGCTCTGTTACCAAATTTCCCCAACAATATATCCCTTCCTTGAGTTCGCCACCTAGCTCGCCGATGCCTACATTGAGTGGAAGGATATTTTCCTCTCCGCTCATGGGGTGAAATTCCTTGAAATTACTCCTCAACTCATCATAAAGGCCCGATGTTACCCCTGTGCCCAAGAGTGTGTTTAATTCACTGAAGTCACCTTCTCTTGTCACTTCTCAAACTTGCATGTGGAAAAACAAAGGGGTTTCCTTGAGCTCATCACTAATTTGCGCTTGTCTTCCCTCTTGCCACAAACACTATTCTGTTGTCCCTTTTTCATGACATCATACAACCCATCCTAGCAGTAATCTCAAGGATGTTGGGTTTATACAATGTCGATAGTGTAACAAAGGTTAGCCTAGGGTTTCTATGGTCCATGATGCAACCTGTGGTTCTACTGGACATCCCCACCTTCCTAGCCTTAGTTATTTTAGCCCAGTTCCAAGACATGTCATCTTATTGTTCCTTCAGATACTACTCCTTGGTGTTTTACATATTCCTGTTTAAGCATGCAGACAATTTCGAGGGTTCAGGCCTAGACAAATTATCCATGAGAAACGTCAAGCCCAAATCTGTTTTCAAATGGAGTGAGTCAATTTTCCAACACCCAAAGGGAAATGAATATTCAAAATTTGTCACAGATTTTGTGTCCAAATCTTATGTAATGATAAATGAAAGCCTCGTGCGGAGGATTTTTCTTGAGCAAAAGGAGTGGCTCTAGTTTAGTGAAACAGATTGCGTCAAGGAATGGTGCTTATTTGAAGATCATACTGAGATTAGAGTTTATGGTGCCGAAGTGCTGCCTTACCACCTAGCGGTGTTCATTTCCATGAGGATTTTTGGCCATGAGTTTATCCACCAAGTATTAATTGCTGAACAAACCCACTTTGTGCTCGCAAAGAATGGATATATCTTGAGGCTCCCAAATGTCATAGGCCCTTTCACTCTCAATTCAAGGGACGCACTCCCCTATGTGGAGGGGTTGTTCCAAAAGATTAATTTCTCATGAGGATATGTATGGAACTATGATCCTAAATGGTTTATCACATGCAGAAAGAATAAGATTAAGTCTTCAACATATAAGCATGAACCGAGGCCTCTAATAGAATGGAAAGCTAACTATGATTCATGGCCTTTGGATATAGAGATGGAGGTTGAATCCCCAGCTACCAAAGGAAAATGTGAGTGTCTACAAGGTGAAATGGAGATCATGGAACATGAGAACCATGAGACCACCCACAAAGAGGAGGATCACCTCAGTAAGAAACAAAGAACTAAAGGGCCGGGAGAACAGGAAACTGAGACTAGTGATGATGAAACCTCATAGTGTACAGGTCATGGTAAAGACAAACCAATTTTTCAGCTTTCCCATTATTCCTCTTCCTCTTTAGCACCTTCAAAGCTCTCATAGGCTGTCACTTTGGGTAAGGAGGAAAGAAGAAAACAGATTGAGGTGAAGAACCAATCTGCAAGAGAGAAACTGAGATCATAATTGGCTCGGTTTGTGGAAAAGCATCACACAAGGCTCACTACAAATTTAGATGTGGATAAGGAAAAACTTATGGTTGTTTTCCAACACTCGTCCTCTCATCCTCTACCCCCAAGATCCAAGTATAAAGCCTTGGAAATGATTCCTTAATTGGATTCTATCCCTTTGTCTGATAAGCTAAATTTTCACAAGTCCATTGGGGAAATGCTGCACATAGAGGTGCTCAAACACACCATTGCCCTAAATAATGACGAGAGGAGACTAGCTCAGATGAATATCACTTTGCAAATGGAAAGGGAAACTACAAAGTATTTCACCACTCAGCCGGAGGATTGGAACAAATTGATAAGAGGTAAAGGAGTCAACCCCAAATCAACATTACATACTCTTTTGTGTAAGGTCGAGGTGGAAGTGTAGGAGCTACGACACATGCTAAACATCCCTCACTCAGAATATACCCAAACATAGGAGCTACCCCAAGTTGAAAAGTTGAAGGAATCCCTTACTAAGGCACTTGCTTAGAGGGACGAAGCACTTTCTCAAAGGGATGAGGAGAATACATAATTAAAGGAGAAGCTATCGGAGATGCAACAAGCTCATAATAACCATGTATGTTTAGTACAGGTTCCGAAGGACCCCTCAAAGTGCTCCAGAGCATTTGACCAAGGCTTTGGAAGACTTGAAGATGTCTGAGGATGAAGCTCATACCACTAGGTGACTCTTGGATGAAGCCAAGGTGGCCTGCTTAGAGAACCAAAAGATAGTCTCATGCATCCAGAAAGAGTTAGAGACCCTTCAAAAATAGGCTCAAGCGCATGAGACATCGATCAAATATCTAAAGGCGCAAATTAAAAGTAATATGTCATTAGTGGAAGCCATGCAAATAGTCTAGACAAATATTATAGCAAAAGTGAAAGAGCATTGGGAGCTCATCATGCTAGCAAATGATAAGAAGAACGCCATCCAGAATTGTAATGTATAGTTGTAGGACAGTCGTAGAGAAGGGGATGAGAATGTGGTGATAGCAAGGACATACATAAAGAACATTAACGAACTCCTCTTGGAAGTAATAAGCATGTGCGGAGTGGTTGACCGGTTCAGAACCACTATGGAGGTCACCAAAATGATTCAGAGAGAGGAAGCACGAGTAGAAGCATCAATATACTTAGCACTGATGACAAATAGGGTGGAGGTCTTTGATCGAGAATGGGGTAAGTTAGTGGAAGCTGGTCTCCCTCCATGCGGGGTCCCATTAGGGGAATTTTGAGGTCTAAAATGGGCCTCCTAAGGAAATAATAAAATAATATCTAAACCAATAAAATAATATATATAAATTTGCGTTTTACTTTTTGCACCACAATCCATGTAACCATGGTGAAATTCAATTGAAAATGTGTACCAAAATAAAATTAATAAAAAAATTGTATTGATGTGACTATAAATAAAAATGATCTTTTCAAGAAAATGTCATTATCATTGAACAACTAATGCATTTGTCCTTTGTACTTAAATAGCTTAAAATAAATTATAAATATAAATTCATTAACTTTTAATTGTATACTATACTATTAATTAAAATTTATATTATTTAAATTATATAATAACATGTAATTAATAAAGTATATATAGATAATATAATATAATATAAGATAATATAATAAATGTAATTTATTATTTTATGCATTTTTTTTATATTACATATTCAATTGATTTGATTTATAACATAAAAAAAATAATATATAATTTAAAAATGAATATACGAAAATATACAAATATATAATTTATTGAAAAATGTGTAAAGACATGAAGATTATGTAGGGATATGCATTGTTTCTTTCAAACATATGAAATGACAATAACAATATTTTATTCAAAAAATGTGAAATGACATTTATTATGAGTACTTTACTTTTTATTATTAGTACTTTATTTTTTTACTTTAAAAGTACTTAGAGCACTACCATGGTTAACCATGAGCTTTTATCCACCATTGAGAATGTAACAAGTAAGTACCTTTAACTCAAAAAATTCCACCTCAACCATTGGGGATGATGTCATCCCCTAAAATGTGATTGGTTCTCATAAAGTGGATTTTGATTGCACATTTTCCTTAGGAGGCCCATTTTAGACCTCAAATTTCCCCCAATGCACATGGTGGAATTGCTCCCCTGGACCACCTATGATTAGAAGATGTCTAAGATCAAGTTCAAGGCAGATCTGAGACTAGAGAAGACCTCTCTTTTGAAGGCTGAGACCTTGGGGGCATCAATATGCACGGAGTTCTTTCTGCTTTCCATGTTCAAGTGGGTTTTCAAGGATCACCTTGATTACTCCGAGATGACATAGCTTTCGGAATTTTTCGAGGCTTTTAGCTCCACAACTCTGCCCATGGATGTTATATGGAAAATGAGCTATGAGTATTCACATCGTCCAACTCCATATTCTTCGCAGTAATTTCCACCTCAGTCGCCTCACAACTCTAGCTCTTCCGCTTCTTCAGCGCGTCCATGTAACTCAAGGGGTTTTGCCACTCCTTGCCGTCCTTGTTAAAAATGTCAGGATCAGGGCCATGCAGCATTTTATTTACTTTTCTTCTCTAGTTTCAACTACGTTGTAAAATCGGGTGAAATAATGATTTCACCGTAAGTACAGTTTTATTGTTATGTATTTGCTGTAATTAGTGTCGAAGAGTAGTGCTCTTGATATGATAAAGTTATATCGTATAATTTTTTATTTTGATAGGAAACAACAAGATCGAGAAAAAATATCTGCCTGAGAAACATATGGCTAATGTCCTTGAATGTAAAAAACTGTAAAGAGTATACTAAACAAAGATATAAGGGTTCTGGTTTCTGTGGAAGATTTTGAGTTCAGATATTGTCTATCCCATTTTTTAATGAATGTGATGAGATCTAAATGCATATCTTGAAGAGTTGTTTTGAGAAGATAATATATTAACGACTTGTCGGAAATGGATTCCAATTTGACTTTTGAACAGTATGTATGTATATTTTATGTGTTTGTTTAACTCTCTCTATTTCTATTTCGATGAATTCTTCTTCTACTATCTTTTGTCTGGAATGTTGGTCACTAATGTTTAATAAATAAATTTACCTATATCCCACTATTGGAAAATGGTACTCATGAGTTAATCACTTGGTCACCTTAATTGGGCTCGTTGCAGGAGTGTTGTTCCATAAATCACATAATAAATTCTTACGTCTTTGAGTCTAAGAAGGGCAGATTATTAATACTTAATAAGCCTGCCTTAATCAAACTCTCGTCCTCTGTTCATCTAAAGCTTCACCTACCTTATTCCTAAAGATCTTTCCACTGGTTTCAAATATGGCCCATTCATAGTAACGAAATTTCATACGACCTCAGGCCCATCCTGAGTTATGTCCAACATACATCAGAGCTAGCCCTTTGCTCCCACTATTACGTAGAACCACAAAATAAATCAATATTACAAAATTTATATTTCGGGAGGTCCCCTTGAAGTTAAAGTTGATATAATAAAGCCTCCTGTTCTTAAGATGTCTTAGGGAGTGGTCTCCTGTAAGTCAAGATTGTCTCTTGGGGCGACAACATAAGGCATAGTCTTTAGGCACATTGGAAACAATCGATGTTGGGCGTAGGGTGGTTGGGGCGTCTAACACCACCAACCCCCATACTTGGCATGCATTTTTTTTTATTATCCAACTGTTATTATTTTTTTGGTAGGTGGTTTAACATGTTGTAAAGGTTTGGCTAAACAATATATATCATTATATGTGGGCGTCTAGGAGGCAGGATGGTCAGACTGGTCGAGTGGTTTCGAGCCCCTCCGCCCATGACATAATATGTGGCATGTTGTGTTGAGTGGGGTTGGATCCGCCAGCGGTGGCCCACCTGCCACCATATATAACAACATATATGTATTATTTCGTGGAACTTTGGTGGGGGTGGCGGGGTTTGACCACCTGCCACCCCAACTTCGATATTTATTTTAATTATGCAATGTGCAGTGGGGTGGCAAGGGTGGTGGTCCACCACCTCTTTTTTGATATATATTTTTTTTTAAAACAAAAAATTAGGTGTTTTTGAATTTTCCAAAAATAAGGAATAGTGGACAAATTAAGTAGGCAACAATTTTACCTTCTTTCAGGAGCAATATTCCATGTCGCGAACTCAGTTAATTATTAGGATCGTTAATCATGGCCCACATGCCCACTTTGGCCAAAAATTTGATGAGCCATATCTCCTTCATACAAACGCAGATTGTAGTGTCATTTGCACCATTGCGATAAAGTGATGAGCACTTTTATCTAAACTTGGCTCGAGAGAAATCTGACTAATTTGAATTTTGAGCTATCATAAGCCCTCTTTGGCCTCTGAGTGTGTCTAGAGCCAGTTGCATCATTCATCCCCAATGAAGAACATAATTTTCAATTTTCGTTTACTTTATCTACATCACAGCTGTCCTGATGGTTGTTGAACGACGTTGTAGTTGCCAACGATGTGAATATCTACGAGGATAAGGAGACATCATACTTGGTAGAGTTCAAGCATGCAGACAAAGTATTATGGGTAGCCATTGGCATGTCAACCCTACACATCGAGTGATGCATGGTGAGAACTATGGATGTGAGACATATAATAGAAAACATGCCTTGAGCTCAGGCGTCAAACTGCGAGTGTATCTGATGTCAAGTAAAGTTCCACTAACCTAGGGGAGAACTTAGCAATTTCGAAAGAATTATGAACTTGAGCAGGAAATCCTGGAAGCTGGAATATGTGGGCTTGAATCACTGCAGAACCCATGAAGTATCATTTATGCTAGGGCCTCTACTGCTAATGTAATCAAAATGGGACACTTGCCGGTATACAAATGAGGATGTGGATGGGGAAAGGGTCGAGGTTTTGATGCTCATCGTGGTGGAATATTTGTTGGAGATGGAAAAAAATATGTCTACAATGGACAGTTTCGCCCTTCATTAGTATGTTATCTACATTTGGAGAGGATGGACTATGGGAGGTCCATGAGATGAAAACACTCGATGAGAGAGGATGTGTTAAAGTAGCAACAATATATGTATATATATATATATATATATATATATGGAGTTAATTTTTACATGTAAATGGGCATACTACTGTAACACCTGGTATGGCATGCGTACCCTTGGGTAATCACTTGTAAAGTTTGTGTTAGACCTAGGTGATAGGGGGGATGCCAAGTTATCAACTACCCTAGGTAAAATTTTTGAAAGGGGGATAGGGCTACAATGAGCGGGGTTATCTCACTTAGCATTTTTGGCTTGATTTAGTCAATAATCCCCAAGTCAAGTTGAAGAGGGTAATATTAGGTAAATTGACTCAAGATTAGAGTCAACTTTGATCGAGTTAAACAGTGATGATTTTGCGACACATCGCATTGTGCACCCATGGTTTTCAGCTCATGGTATTGCATGCAATGGAGCCTATAAAAGGCTGAGAGGACTTCATTTCTATGTAGGCCTCGATGTGAGCAGTGAAGGCTCACCTAGCTGGATTGGCCAGGGTTTTGGCCAAGGGTAATGAAATTTCATTTGGATGGGTTTTCCCCAGAGTTTAGGGGTTTTCCCAGTTAAACATCTGTGTTTATGTTTATTATTTTCTGCTGGTTATGTTTAATTATTACTCTCGGTAATTATTTATGTTCCCCAGTAAATGTTTCTGCAAAATCAATCTTACATAACTAGCCTAAAATCAATAAAAACAAAAAAGTTAAATCATTAAGAGAGAGCCCTCTCTGATCATTAGGAAGGCTAAATCCTAATCTACAAAAATGGTTGATAGTTAGCTCTAATGTTTCTTGAAACACACATAACAACCTTGGGAAATATTGGAGAGATAACATACTGGTGACTCCACTGGGGAAATCAGTGAGTTTTAAATAAATCTTGAAGGAAACACTTTTCCTCATCTTCTCACCTTAAGTTTTATTTATGGTTGTTAAAATTTTTCATTAAAAGTTAAAATTATGGCTTTCAAATGAACATACTCTACTAGGGCTCATCCTGATCCACAACCTGCTATAATTGTTGATGATCCGGACAAAATTTTAAGAAAAACTAAAAAAGTAGAAAGTCTAGGAAGTAGTAGTCAATTTGTCAAAGAAAATTCACTCCCTAAATCATTATCAAGATTACAATATATTCAATTTGATTTATCCTTTTAGCATTCTTTATTTAGAACCATTCAATCTTTGATAGTATAATAAACCATAATTTTATTCAATTTATTGAAGAAAAGAAGGAGACTATACAACTTGACTTAGATCAACATGTTCTAGAGACTTCTAACAAAGTTGATATTTTAACCTCAACTTTGATTAGGGATATGGATGAAGCCTATTTTCAATAATTAGTTGAATTAGCTGCCCTAGTTGCTGCTACCACCTAATCTTTCTACCATTCCTTTAGAAACTATTAAAATAGATCCATTTAGTTACACCTTTCCCGTAATCTACACTGCAGTTCATTCCATAGAAACATTCATCCCCAAGCTTCCTCTTAAACCTAAAGTTTCATTCTCATCTTCAAGTGTTCCAAGTACATCTTCTAGTGTTCCAAATACATCTTCTAGCACTTCAAGATCATCGCCAAGCACTTCAAGTTCATCTCCAACCACTAGTACTTTACCTCCCAGTCAAGCTAGAATCTTAGCCATGGCAACTAGATATGCCCCTTTGGTCTTACAGACCCCTTTACATGCCATGCCACATGATTACCAGCGTAAAAATTTTCAGTTTTATGGTACTGGTCAATATAGTACTCAACAACATGTAAACAAAATGATTTATTACTTTGAATTACATGAAATTGATGAGGCTTATGGTCAAATGGGATTATCTACAAAAAAATTAGCAGGAGATGCTAAGAAATGGTTTAAATATTTACCTGCTAACCATATTGATGATTTAACTAATTTTCATCAATTGTTCATTAATAGATGGGAAAGAAACAAAAACCCTTTACAAATATTGTCTGAATATGAAAACATTAGGAGATCTACTAATGAATCGGTTCAGGATTATTATACTAGGTTTAATAACATCTATAATGCAATTCCAGTGAATAACATATGCTCACCAGACTTGGCTGTAATCAAATTTCCTGATGGTTTTGTTGCTGACATGTCATATCAATTAAGAGAAAGAAACCCTGCATCTTTAAAGGAGATGCAAAGTGATGCAGTTAGTGTAGAAGTTAACTTGTTTTCCAAAAGAGCTAGGATGATGAATGAAAAAAGAGTTACCATTAATGATGAACCATCCATATGAGACATTAAGATAAATATTTTAGTTAAAATTATGGAAATAATAATGGATAGATTAGAAAACATGGAAACAAAACCTTAATGGGATAATCAACAAGGTCCTCAATTAGAAATCCCATCTTTAGGAAAAATCCTAATACTGGTAAACCAAGAGAAGTAACACCTGATCAACAGATCAGCCACCTTTCCAAGAAAATTATGCAGAGAGTTCTCAACAAAATGATGAATACTAGGACACCCAAATAAACTTGATGGGAACAGGTGATAAAAGTAGTATTTTTCTTACGTAGGAAGAACATGAATTATACATGTTACAAAAAGTACAGTTAGAATCTGGAGAGCTCTTTGACTATAAACAAGGCTATGAATCTGCTATCTATGAAGTTCATAAAAAATATAGCCTTAGAAGAAAGAAAAACACATACGCCCCTACTACGAAAACTATCGAAACTCAGACTAAAAAAAAAATAGAAGCCCTTGTAACCAAAACCCTACAAATTCTCCCTAGAGAAACCAACAATACTTCAAGCCCAAATATTGTAGACATCACATCTACTACTACTAAAACTTCAACTACCACTCAAACTGTTCCAGACAAGAAAATTTAAAATAAAAAAGTGGAAACACAAACTAAAATACCAATTTTGGATAAAAAAGACAAATATACACAAACTACAATTGGTAAATATTAAATCATTCAGCTAGGAAAAACTCAAGTACCATTTAATATTCAAATTTAGATAGCCAAATTGAAAATACTTGTTCCGTTAGCAAAACTAGTAAAAGAAGATTCATACAAAGCCCAAATCACTGAAACACTGAACATAGGTGAAGGAAAAGATTATGTTAACCTCAATGATGATCAACCTTAATTATTATTGGTTCTGAAGTTAATGGTAAACATCAACAAGGATGTGTCCCTCCATTCTACTTTAGTTTGAACATTCATGATAAAATCTTACATAATGCCATGTTATATTGTGGAGCATCTCTTAACTTAATGCCAAAAGTTGTCATGGAAAAACTGAACTTAGACATCACTAGGCCATACAGAGGCCTGTTCTCCTTTGATTCTAGTCAATTTAAATGCCTTGGCCTGATAAAAAATTTATGTGTAACTCTATTCCAATACCCAACTAAGAGTATTATCATGGATATTGCAGTTGCTGATATCCCTCCAAAATATGGAATGTCATTATCTCGTTCATTGAGAGAAAACTTGCAAGGATCACTACAATTAGATATGTCATATGCTACCGTTTCTGTATTTGGTTAGCCAAAAAATATTTACAGAGAAACTTTGATGAAATACATGGTTAGTAGTGAAGAAAAAACACAGAATTATCCTATATATTATCTACATTATGATATGCATTCTTTCATCTTATGTAATTCATACATTGGAAAAGATAAAAACACATAAGTAGAATAGAAACACAACGAAAATGACAGTGACAATATAACTCATGATTCTATGTGGCATTTAGATTTCGATGGTTTTGTAAATAGATTAGGAGTAGGAGTTGGAGTATGGATTTATAACTTAGATAATGATCATTCAGAAGGACATGCTTTCAAGTTAAATTTCAAATTCACTAATAATGTGGCATAATATGAGGCATTAATGTTAGGACCGAAAATTCTAAGAAAACTTGGAGCCAAGAGATTTTCTGCAATGGGAAACTTAGAACTTATCATAAAAGAAATCGAAGGAGAGTATCTTGTCAATAATCCTAGACTTAGCTAATACACTAAAACCATTCTAGATTTGATTAATTATTTTCTTGAAACTGACTTTGTTGTTATTCCAAGAAATCAAAACATGCAGGCATAGTGTTTAGCTACTTTTTCTAGCACAAGCAAATTACCTTTTCAGCCAAATCATCAATACACTATAGAGATAAGACATAGGCCAACTATACCTGATAATTTGAAATATTGGCAGATCTTTTCATAAGACTCACACATCTATAATTTCATGAATTCCAAGGGAGAGTTTCAAAACTGTAATATAGACATTGTTTGTACATTATATTATACGATAAATAATGAAATAGATGTAAATGATGTAGATATAATAGGACCAAATAAATTCGCTAAAGTAGAAATAGATAAATTAGAAACAATAGAAATAGAAGAATTAACCAATGATGAATTAGAGATTTTAAACCTTAAAGACAACATTTTTTGTAAGGGATTAGCCCCATTAGAAGATATTTTTTACTCCAATGATGTAGCTAGAAAACCCAAAATGGATCCCCTAAGGCCAAGCATACAAGAATGTAACATAGGAACATAAGAAAATCCTAAGCTTATAAAAATATCCAAAGCATTACCTCTAGCTAAAAAGCTAAAGTACATAAGTTTGTTTAAAGAATTTCAAGATGTCTTTGCCTAGCGTTATCAAGACCTCAAGTCTTATGATACTAGTATTATCCAACATTAAATACCCATAAAAGAAAATCACAAGCCCTTTAAACGAAATCTTAGGAGAATTAATCATGTTCTTATGCCATTGATAGAAAAAAGAAGTTAAAAGGATGTATGAAGCACAAATAACAACACCTATTATATATTCTGATTGGGTCTATAATTTAGTCCCTACTAGAAAGAAAATAGGGGAAATCAGACTTTGTGTTGATTTCTGAAACTTAAATAAAGTGTCACTAAAAGATAACTATCCTCTTTCTAAAATAGACCATATTCTACGTAGGGTAGTAGGGTCATCAATAATGTCATTACTTGATGGATTTTTTGGATACAACCAAATCCTAGTCCAACCTGAAGATCAAGAAAAGACTCCATATACCACTCCCTCGGGAATTTTCATGTATTTGAAAATGCCCTTTGCATTGATGAATGCAGGAGCTACATTCCAAAGAGCTATGGATGTAGATGTTGCAAAGGAAATTCATGAATTTTTGGTCATTTATCTAGATGATATCACAATATTTTCCAAAACAGATAATGAGCATCTAGATCATTTGAGAATATTTTTCATAAAATGAAGATAATTTGGCATTTCCTTGATTTCTAAAAAGACATTTTTTGGATTAGAAGAAGGTAAATTCTTGGGACATATAATTTCAAAAGAAGGTATTATAATTGATTTGGCTAGAATAGAAGAAATTGTAAACATCAATCATCATAGAAACATCAAATAATTACATGCATTCTTAGGTAAACTATTTTTTCTTAGAAGCTTCATTTCTAATTTAGCAGAACTAATCAGATAATTGAATAACATGTTAAAAAATTATCCAACACTTAAGTGGATAGTAGAGGCTAAACAATATTTTGAAGCAATCAAACAAGATCTCACTAAAACATCTGTCCTCATAAGTCCTAGTTTCAAAAAAATATTTTATATATATTTTTCTTTTGCTTCATAACACACCATTGTAGCAGTCTTGTTGCAGAAGAATGATCAGGGTTATGAACAAACCATTTATTTTTTCAATAAATCCTTGAGAGATGCAAAACTAAAGTACAATATTCTGTAAAAAAAAGCACTTGCTTTAGTGAAAGCTATAAAATATTTCAGAGTGTACATTCTATACTCTCATATAATTGCATATGTTCCAAACTCAGTCATAAAGGACATTCTAACTCAGAATGGGCCTGATGGAAAAAGAGGTAAATGTATTGCCACTGTATTGGAATATGACATTGAAATAAAGCCTAAAAAATTGATTAAAGGCCAAGGCTTAGCCAAAATTATGGCTGAATCGAACGATATAAATCGTATTGTTGCCCTATATGATCAAGAAGAGATGACGACTCCACAAATTAGTGAAGCTTTGATAGATTCGCCCTGGTATGCATAAATTATATTCGTTTGACTCAATATACATGCTCCTTCTAGTTTATATATAACTAAAGGTAGATTCCTGAAAATGCAAGCAATGAAATATTGTATCATAGGTAATGATTAATTTTGGAAAGATCATGGCAGCATTGTATTGAATTGTTTATTAAAATATGAAGTTGATAAAGTGATGTAGGAATTTCATGTAGGAGACTGTGGAGGACACATCTATTGGAAAACAACTACTAAAAAAATGTTGAGCGCAGCTGTTTACTAGCCCACCCTTTTTGTAGATGTCAGAAAGTATGTGACCTCCTGTCATAAATGTTAGATATTTGAAGGGAAGAAGAAACTCTTACCATTACTCCTCAAACCTATCTCTGGAGAAATTCCATTTCAAAAATGGGGTTTAGAATTCATGGTGAAATTCACCCACCCTCCTCAGCCCAGCATAAATGGATATTGATAGCCACTAATTACTTTACCAGGTGGATAGAATCCATCCCTTTTAGACAAGCCACAAACTCTGTCATTATCTAATTTCTTGAAAACAACACACTTTCTAGATTTGGATGCCCGCAAAAGCTCATTATTGATAATGCTGCTACCTTCAAATCCAATAGAATGATATATTTTTCCAACAAATACCATATCAAACTTGGCCATTACACTGCCTATTATCCTCAAGGTAATGGATTAGCAGAATCCTCAAATAAAAGCCCAGTCATTAGAGGAATTTTGAGGTCTAAAACAGGTCTCCCAAGAAAAATGTACAACAAAAATAGACTTTATAATAACCAATAGGATTCAAGATGATGATGTCAACCATGGGGGATGATTTCTCATTTTTTAAGTAAAAGGGTGAAAAGATAAAAAGATAATAAAATAATAAAACAAATTTTTCAAGTCATATTTTCAACTTATCTCCCAAATTTTTTACTCAAATTTCGAGCTGGAGTACTCGTTGGATGAAAAATTTAATTCCTTATTCAAGGAGTATCCATGTTGCATACTTTTGATGGACCTTGCTACATGAAAAATCATAAATAAATAAAAAAAAGTGATTGCAATCACGTTTTTCATGTATTTCTCATTTTTCGTATAGCAAGATTCATTGAAAGTATGCAACATGGGTAATCCTTAGATGAGGAATTAAATTTGGCATCCCACGAGTACTCCTGCTCGAATTTTGAGTAAAAACTTTGGGAGATAAGTTGAAAATATGAGTTGAAAAAACAATTTTTTCTTTTTTCAAATCTTATTTTATTATTTCCACTATTATTTTATAATTTCCGTAGGAGACCAATTTTAGACCTTGAAATTCCCCTAATGTAATATCATCAAGAAACTGTTAGAAGATAACAAGAAGACCTTGAATAAAAGGTTGGTTAATATTTGAAGTCTGCCCTTTTCAAGATTTGAATGTGTGTTCAGGTGTTTAAGTGTATAAGAAGAAATACGGCATGTGTGCCAACATTATGAAGATATGGGTATTTTGACAGCTGAAGGAAAATTGGCTATTGAACATTCATTTTATAATTGAATTGCATTGATTAGATTAGGTTTTTATAGTATTCAGCCATTTTTATATAAGAAATGTAATTTCATTATGAGAAAAAGAGAGAGTTGAATAGAAAACAACATTTTGTTCCTCTCTTATAATTTTACACTGCCTGTGTATGACTATTTATGTTTCTGCATTAATTTGTTGTAATCTCTGTGCTGTGGGGAAAACAAATTTCCTATGTCTCATTGTATTCAGAAATTCCAACACCACTGACTTCATCGTTGACTTGGATTGCTTCTAGCATCAATTTTTCTCTTCTGATTTTTCTCCGCACTTTTAACCACATTTTTCACATCTTGAAAAACTCTAAAATTTGTTGGGAATCACGATAATGGAAGGAGGTGTCCGTCACAAATTCAAAAAAAATAGAAGAATTGTTGGGAATCACTAATGTTGTTAAATAGTGGGGAATCACTAATTATGTTAGACCAAAACTTAATTGATGATCACATCGAGAGAGACAAGGATTTATAAGATGTTTTTGGTCCATTTTGCTAAAAAATTGTGAGTTCTGGTTTATTCAATGTTCAACAATTTTTTTCACAAGTTAGACGAAAAATTCATTGATGATCATATCGCTAGAGATAAAGATTCACAAAATGGGGTTAGTCCATTTTGCGAAACACACTGTGAGAATTGGTTTATCCAACATCCAACAATATCAAAGAGTCGAATTTGTATTGAACTCCTAACCTACCTTGTGATGCCACATGTTGACAATCAGGATTTCTGTTAGACCAAAACTCACAGATGTTAATCAACCATCAACGAAAATAAAAATTCGTTGAAATACACTAAGACCACCAATTTATGCAATTTCCAACAAAAAAAAGACAATTCAACTCAATAAAAAAAATTATCTGTGGCACTCGTTCTTTGAAGGAGAACCCTGGTCATATTCAACAACCTGACGGAATAGCAGCCGATGACAGTTCTCTCTTGTCATATATTTATTTTCTGTTTTATAGGTGACTTTCCACGCTTTCATTTATAGACCACTCACTAACATTTTTTATTTTCTTCCATTCAAAGAAACAAAAGGATTAGCCAGACTTGGGGGGACTTCAGCATGCCTTCTGAAAACTTTATGTGTAAACGGAATAAAATAGTGTTATCCATGCAAAGCTTATTCCTCAAAAATATATCTGCCAAAGAAGATATCTAATTGGATACTGTACGATTTTGAAAATATTTCCAAATATGTTTGACATCATTCACCTGTATCAAATGTTTCGCATTCAAAATAAATTCAAACCTATCATAATAAGGAATATAAATTTACCAATAGCAAAAAGTTACCAAACTTTAGGTATGTTCTGCCCAGCTTGGATGTAACTTTATTTTAAATATAAATACTGTATGGTCCATGTGAAATTCCATACTCATTCGTATACTCTCAAATTTTGATGGGCCCAATGCCTCGTTAACCTTACCCTTATATTGATTTACAATACAATGTGTTATGATTGTTCTAAAAATAAATTAATGAATGATTTATGGGTTGATTATATTGGTGATTGCGATGATTCGAACTACGGATAAGTATTGATGGCTGTAATGATAATATAGATATTTTCTATGTGGGTGATTTAAGTGTGTTGTACTCGCATTTAATCTCAAACCGACATATGTCCTTGTCTCAGTAAGCACGTTCCTGCCCTTGGTAAACTCGATAACCCTAGCAATCACTCATTTGCTCTGTTGGTCTTCTGTTTTTGGGTGAGTGAGGTTTTTCTCCACCATTTCTTTATGCTGGTTCTCTGTGTATTCCTTTTACTATTAAATGCTACTAATGTTCAGGTCCGGTGTGGCCACAACCTTCTGCTCTTTCGGTTGGTAAGGTTACCTCATTATTAATGTTTCGATGTCATTTTATTTCTGCATTTTCCTGAGGTCTATTTGGCCATGGAAGCTATGGTTCGGCTCCTGTAAACATATGGTGTCTGTCGTTGTTATTTCCTTCAACTGTTAGGGTCTATGCCCATTTATGTTTCCTCTATTCAATCACTCCTGTAGTTACTTTGTCTGTGTCTTCAACTCTGTTTGTGTGTTGTGGTCTTGGGGGTTCATGGCTTCGGCTCTATTCTCCAATGGCAAGGTAAGCCCTCACTCTATGCTATTTTAACTCTGTCTCTTTCCTCTGTTACTAAGGTTTCCGCTCCTCGTGAGAAGGGAACCCTCATTGGCTGCAACTGGCTCAGAATATGTCTCGGCCCGCCGTCTTCACTGTAGGTAAGTCAGTTTTTCTAACCCTGCAACCTTGTCAATTTATTTTTCCCGTTTCATTTAATTGTAAGGTCTAACCCCTGTTTTTGTTGGACGATTACAGGTGGATTCATCTCTAGGAGCCTGCTTTCCACTACTGTCCTATTTTGGAAACCCGACACAGCCCAGTTTCCAGTGTGAACTTATCTTAACTATATTTTTGTTTTAAATTATGTAACTATATAATGATTAAAAGAGAGACTCATTTTGTTTGGCTATCAAATATTCAGTTTCAGTTTTGATAATTACCTGTGTTCATGCACCGTTATATTGCTTGTTACCCATTCGCTGCTATGATATTCCACTCTGTTTTTTGCTTCGATGCTTCCGGGGTTTCGATGCCTTTCGAATTTCTGCGGTTCCTCCTATTATTATGCTTTGTACATTGATTTCCTACGAGGCCGGTAGTTTCAGGCTAATAAGGAAATCACTCATATTATCTAAATGAAATTGATTTGTTTTCATATAGTAGTTGATTTCAATAAGATACAAAGACTGTTTAAAATGAATGTAATGTCGATTCAATTATGGATGTTTGCAGAGATTTCTATTATGATCTCTTTTTCTTCTCTCAATCCCACCTGTTATATTGCATGCTTCTGTCTTTTGTATGGTTTGAAAAAAGTTTGATTTAACTGTTATCAGTTACATTTGTTAGTTACATAGTTTCTGTAACTGTTACCTTGACTTTGCTGGAAATGGTAAATTAACATAAAGAAATAATTCGACTGAGCAACTAATTAAAACAATTTTAAATTAACTACACATTTTCCTAAATGTTGTTTCACTAAGAGATTAAAATTTAAAATAAACGAAAATGCCTTTCCTGTATTGTCACCTTTATCCTCTCTGAGACCAAATGACCTCCAGCCACAATGACTCGTTAGCTAGATGCTCCTGCATCGGGCTCCCAGGGTGAATAAAAGTCACGACTCCTCTCCATGAGCGCCTCCATAGAATAACCTACTTGTTGTATTTGTGCCACGTCAAGATAGGAACTTTCCTCGATGGGATGGTTCTTCCACTTGAAAAGATACCATAGATACTCCTTTCGGCGAGTTTTCTTAGCCACCTGTGTGTCAAAAAATTTCTCGGTTTTAAGGGGCTGAGTTGTAGGAATTTGCCTCATCCAAGGACTTCTTTCACTCTGGGTGTCCCGTTCTGGACCTGTCGCACTATTTTCTTCAGGACTAGCAGTGTATGGAAATAGATCTGCCACGTTGAAAATGGGTGATATGCCTATTTCTAGCGGTGGTTGTATTTCATAGGCATTAGGTGAAAATTTACGCAGAATTTTACAAGGGCCAATCTTCTTATATTTCAGTTTGTTATATTTTCCCTTAGGGAATCATTCTTTGCATAAATGCGCTAGGACTTCGTCCCCTATATTAAACTGCACTTCTCACTACTTTAAATTTGCATGCTACCTATATCTCTAACTGTTGTCTTGTAATTTCGACTTTACTTGCTCATGTAAGTCATTCATTTCCTGGGTGAAATCTTCCCCGTCAACACTTCTTCTTTCTAATTTTCCTAGGTCTCGTAGATCAAGTATTCTGTGAGGATGCATGCCATAAAAAATCTGAAAAGGATTATAACCCATGCTACGATTTGGTGAATTGTTATAAGAGAATTCTCCCTAAGTAAGTACACAATCCCACATCTGTGAGTTTTCTCCAATTAAGCTCTGTAGTAGGTTTCCTGAGCTTCTGTTCACCACTTCTGTTTTCCCATCAATGTGTGGGTGATATGCAGAGCTGAAATTTAACTAAGTGTCCAAATTTTTCCACAAGGTGTGCCAAAAGTGTCCAGTAAATTTCACATCCTTGTCTGAGATAATGGACCCTGTTCAACCATTCAACCTGGAAATTTCTGTGAAAAACAAGTGTGCTACGTGAGTAGCGTCACTGTTTTTTCGACAAGGAATGAAATGCGCCAATTTTGAAAACCGGTCTACTACCACCATTACTGAGTAAAAACCTCGCTGCATCCTTCGTAGACCCAAGACAAAATCCAAACTGACTGAGTCCCACTGTCTACTCGGAATAGGTATTGGTGTGTAGAGTCCTACATTTTGGCTGTGCCCTTTTGCTAATTCACACACTTTACACTTAGTCACATATCGCTACATGTCATGTTGCATCTTTAGCTAGTAATAAAAGTGTCCTAGTTGTTCTAATTTTTTTTCTATGCCGAAATGTCCAGCTAGACCTCCACTGTGCTTTTCCCAGATGATGTTCTCCCTCATCGAGCAGTCAGGAATTCATAGTTGTCTTCCCCTAAAAAACAATTTTTCCTATATATTATAGTCCAACCAGGGACAATTGTTCCTCAACAATGGATTCTGATAGGCTTCATAAGCCTCTGTGAAATCTGCATCTGTTTGGTACAATTTTTTCAAATGTTAAAAACCCAACACTCTTATCGTACTCTCCTATAAGAGAAAAGATCTTCTACTCAATGCATTTGCCACCTTGTTGGCCTATCCACTAATGTGTTTCAGCAAAAAACGCGAAACTCTGCAAATAATCGACCCACTTAGCATGTTTGTGATTCAGTTTATGTTGTTGCATCACATATTTCAGTGCAGAATTATCAGAGAATAAAACAAACTCACTCCCCAGTAGATAGTGCCTCCAATGTTTCAGTGCTTGGACAACAACATAGAATTCTTTGTCATAAGATGAGTATTTCTGCCTACTTTCATTCAACTTCTCACTGAGAACGCAACATGTTTGTCTTCCTTGCTATGTACAACTCCAATGGCCACACTGCTTGCATCACAATGGACTTCGAAGAGTTTATTAAAATCAGGGAATATGAAGATTGGCTTCTCAGTGATTTTATTCTTTAATAACTATAAGCTCCTCTCTGCTGCTTCAGTCCAATGGAAAGGCTGACTTGCCTTCTTAATAGTATCCAACATAGGCATGCAGTTTCCACTAAAATCTCTGATAAATTTATGATAAAAACTTGCCAACCCATGAAAACTACAAACCTAAAATAGGCCTTTTGGGGATGGCTGGCTAACAATAGTTGCAACTTTTTCTAGGTCCATCTTTAACTTGTTTTATACAATAACAAAACCCAAGTAAACCAATTCTTCTTGAAAAAAATTACATTTTTTTATATTTATCAGCAGCTTGTTCTGCTGCAATTTCTCCAACACACTCCGAACATGTCGAAAGTGTTCCTCTTTAGTCTTGCTGAAAATTAATATATCATCAAGATAAACAATTACAAACTTCCAAATGAACTCTTTCAGAATTTTGTTCATCAGGCGCATAAAGGTACTAGGGGAATTACTCAAACTGAATGGCATTACTAGCCACTCATACAACCCTTCATTAGTCTTGAATGTTGTTTTCCTTTCATCCCCTTCTCTGATCCAGATCTGGTGGTAACCACTCTTCAGATCGATTTTTGAGAAATATGTTGCCCTGCTTAAACAGTCCATCCTATCATCCATCCGTGGCAGTGGAAACTTGTACTGTATGTTAATTTTTTTTATTGCTATCGAATCTATGCACATTCACCATTCTCCTCCTTTCATGGGAGCAACAACTGTTGGAACTGCACATGGGCTTAAAATTTCCCTTATCAATCCGTTGTCCAGTCATTCCTGTACCTATTTTCTGATTTCCTTATTATATTTAGGACTCATTCGGTACGCTGCCTTGTTTGGTAGACTGGCTCCAGGTATAAAGTAAATGTGATGACTAATACTTCTCTTAGGAGGCTATTTATCTGGTAAATCATCAACTACAATGTCATTGAATTCTTGCAGCATTTCTTGAATTTCCTCAGGAAAATCTGAGATTTTTGTGTACAATAGCACTATTTTTGGCCTCCTTACCACTGCATAATGTACCTTGTTGTCTTAGATCTGTTTCAATTTTTTTTTTCCCCCCAACAGTAATGCTTTAACTCCACTTGTTTCTGTTGTATCTTCCTCCTTGATGGGTACAAGTGTGTGCTTAATCCCATATTTGACAAATTTGTAACAGTTTGTCTTTCCGTTATGCACTACCTTCCTGTCATACTGCCATGGTCTCCCTAGTAGTATGAGACACACTTCCATTGGCATTATATCGCAAATAATCGTATCCCTGTATTTGCTAATGTGGAACTCAATTTCACACTGTTCATCAACCAACATTTGATGCCCTTTCTGTAGCCACAACACGTTGTAAGGTGTGGGATGCTTCAGCGTCTTCAAACCCAACTTCTCTACCATCTTTATGGTGACTAGATTATCCATTTTCCCACTATTAATAATCATTTTGCAGCATTTTCTGTGTGACTTGCAAAATTTCTGGAATAATGCCTTCCTTTGGGTTGAGTCATTTGTCTCCTTCGTTGGTTTTAGTAACACTTTATTCAAGACCAGGGCCTCCCCTGTTTCTATCACATTTTCTATCTCCTGAGGTGGTACTTCTATTTCCTCTATCTAGGAAAAATATGCTCCTCTTGCTCCAGCCTGTTCACTTTCAGGACACTCAAAAGACTTGTGCCCCCACTCGTGGCACTTGTAACATTGAACAATAGCTCCTCTTCCTCGACCATTGCCTCATTAGCACTGGTACGGCCTTCCCCTTCTCGTGTTATTTTCCTTCTCCACTGCCTCTGAAGTTTTCGAGCTGCTGCCTTCATCATTAATAGCTTTACCTCTGCCAAAACCTCATCCTCTTCCCCTGCCGATCCTCCTCCTCTTCTGGCATTTTGTTTTCTATTTCTCTTCTCTTACGCCTTCAAGGAACTTTGATAGGCCTCATCTATAGTTTTGGGCGAAAGAATACTTATCTCATCCAATATCTCCCACCTTAATCCATTTATGAATCTCGTTTTTTTTTCTGGTGTGTCTTTTATGTAACCGACTCTCAGGTTTACCTGATAGAATTCTTCAGTGTAATCTTTTACAGTCATCCCCTTTTTTTTCACATTCTGTACCTGCTTGTACATGGAAATCTGATAGTCCTTTGGTAAGAACTTGCGCCTCAATTTAGCTTCCATCCTAGTCCATTTTTTTATAAGTTGCTTGTTCAACCTCTTCCTCTCTGCTTGTACACTCTCCCACCATAGGGATGCATGCCCTTTTAACCTAGTGGCCGCGAATTTAACTATTTTATCTTCACTGATATCCTCATAATCAAAGTACTTATTTAAATCACTGAGCCAATCTAGTAGTACCTCTGCTGACAAACTTCTATCATAATTTGAAAGCTCATGCTTTGGCTTATTATTGGATAGTAAGACTGACCTTAGCATTTTAAGTTCAAGTCCTTTTCCATCTAATCCATCTGTTCTCTCTGCAACTTCTTAATCACTATCATCTCCTCCTTCAAGATCCCTTCTTCTCTTGGCTTCTACTACCGTTAATCGAGCATTTACGATCCATATTTCCTCACTCAGTCCTTCATCTACTGCTCTACGTATACCTCTTCCGTGACCTCACCTTACAAATTCCATTTCGGTCAAATTTAACAATTTCTTCGATACCACTTGATGGGCCCAGCCCCTCGTTAACCTTACCCTTATATTCATTTACAATAAAATTTATTATGATTTTTCTGAAAATAAATTAATGAATGATTTATGGGTTGATTATATTGGTGATTTCGATGATTCAAACTACGGATAAGTATTGATGGTTGTAATGATAATATAGATATTTGTTATGTGGGTGATTTAAGTGTGTTGTAATCGCATTTAATATCGAATGGACATATTTCCTCGTCTCGGTAAGCACGTTCCTGCCCTTGGTAAACTCGATAACCCTAGCTATCACTCATTTGCTCTGTTAGTCTTCTATTTTCAGGCGAGTGAGGCTTTTCTCCGCCGTTTCTCTATGATGGTTCTCTTTGTATTCATTTTATGGTTAAATTCTACTAATGTTCAGCTCCGGTGTGGCCACAGCCTTCTACTCCATCGGTTGGTAAGGTTACTTCATTATTAATGTTTCGATGTCATTTGATTTCTGCATTTTCTTGAGTTCTATTCACCCATGGAAGCTATGGTTTGGCTCCTGTATGTATACGCTGTCAATTATTGTTCTTTCCTTTAGCTGTTAGGGTCTATGCCCATTCCTGTTTCCTCTATTCAATCACTCTTGTAGTTACTTTGTCTGTGTCTTCAAATATGTTTGCAGGTTGCGGTCTCGGGGGTTCATGGGTTCGGCTTTGTTCTCCAATGGAAAGGTAAGCCCTGACTCTATGCTATTTTAACTTCAGCTCTTTCCTCTGTTACTAAGGTTTCCGCTCCTCGTGAGCAGGGAACCCTCGTTGGCTACAAATGGCTCAGAATATGTCTCTGCCCGCCGTCTTCACTGTATGTAAGTCAGGTTTTCTAACCCTGCAACCTTTTCAATTTATTTTTCCCATTTCATTTAATTGTAAGGTATAACCCCTATTTTCATTGTATGATTACAGGTGGAGTCGGCTCTAGGAGCCTTCTCTCCACTACTGGCCCATTTTGGAAACCCAACACAATCCAGTTGCCAATGTGAACTTATCTTAACTGTATTTTTGTTTTAACTTATGTAACTGTATAATGATTCATAGAGAGACTCATTTCATTTGGCTATCAAATATTCAGTTTTAGTTTTGATAAGTACCTGTGTTCTTGCATCGTTATTTTGTTTTTTACCCATTTGTTGCTATGATATTCCACTTTTTTCTTTGCTTCGATGCTTCTGGGGTTTCGATGCCTTTCTAATTTTTGTGGTTCCTCTTCTTATTATTCTTTGTACATTGATTTCCTATGGGGTCGTTAGTTTCATGCTAATAAGGAAATTACTCATATTCTGTAAATGAAAATGATTTTTTTTCATAGAGTACTTGATTTCAATAAGATAGAAATAATGTTTAAAATGACTGTAATGTCGATTCAATTATGGATGTTTTCAGAGATTTCTATTATGCTCTCTTTTTCTTCTCTAAATCCCACCTGTCACAATGCATGCTTCTGTCTTTTGTATGGTTTGAAAATAGTTTGATTTAATTGTTATCAGTTACATTTATTAGTTACATAGTTTCTAATACTGTTACCTTGACTTTGCTGGAAATGGTAAATTAACATACGGAAATAATTCGACTGAGCAACTAATTAAAACAATTTTAAATTAACTACTAATTTTCCTAAATTCCATTTCACTAAGAGATTAAAATTTAAAATAAATGAAAATGTCTTTCATGTATTGTCTCCTTCATCCTCTCTGAGACCAAATGACCTCCAGCCACAATGATTCATTAGCTAAATGCTCCTGCATCAAATTTCTTTTCCAAAATAAACTGGCCATTAACTTGCAAACTATTCAAATATAAGAGTTTTCCGTGCATGTCAATTCTATTGGATAAATCTATTTTCGAAGCTCAATTTACTATTTCTTTGTTGGTTTTTTCAATATTTTGGTAAGTATATTTCTGAAACCTCAAATTCTATTCTAAAATATCTTAAATTTTTATGAATTTGAGGTATTTCAAAAAGTTCAATTTGGATTGTGCCACGTGAGTATATCTATCTTTAATAATCATGTTTTGATTGAGTAAAAGTAATTTTGTTTTTCAATTTAGTTTAAGGAAATGGAGTTGTACTTGTTTGTAAAAATAGTTAATTTTTTCATATTTAATGAGAAATATATATATATATATATATATATATATATATATATATATATATATATATATATATATATATATATATATATATATATATATATATATAGTTGTTTAGGTAAAATAATTTTTTATATTTCAAGGAATTTTGTGATATTTTGATATTTTATATCTTTCATATTTTAATATTTTATATTTCTAAAACATTGTAATTTTTTTATGGTATTGAGAATTTCCAATTAATCATTTGTTGGTAGGATTTCTTTGAATTTAGATTTAAAATGATAACTATATGGTTCAAGTTATAGAAATAATAAAGTAATTTTTTTTATGTGTTTTTTTAATGTCTTGACTTAGTAAGCTTTTTTCAATAGTGCAATTACTTGTGCTTGATAAAGCTACACAGAACTATAATAATAATAATAATAATTATTGTTTGTGGGTTGAATATTTATGAGGAGATTTCAATTTGAAATATCATAATTTACATGTTACTTCATAACACATAAATCACCAATACAATTGTGGTGAGGTTATTATTATTATTAGTATATGTAACAGTTTACTTCCTTATCCATTAAAAAAAAGGATGACCATTTTCACTTGTACAAACTAAAATTTATAAACTTACAGAAAATGTTTAATTATTTTATGAAAAACAAATACCTATAAAAAATGAAGTTAATAATAATGCATCAAATAAATGGTTAATTAAATGGTATAAGATCATCATAGAAACAAAAAATAAATACAAAGATTCACATTAGTTTCAAACCAAAAATTAATAAATTTGGAATTTTGAAGAAAATATTCACATGATTCCAAGATTCACTAATTTCCATAATAGGAATGAAACTAAATAAACCTAATTAGAATTATAAGCTTTAGATTAAAATCTTGCAGAGTTAATCATAAAGTAAAAATATTCCATGAATCTAACTTTTCTTACTAGAAAGGCCTAAATAAATAGTGAGAACACCACAAGGGTGGTCGCATAGTTACCATTTCTTGAGATTTTATTAGGTTTGAGTGTGTCATATTTCACATCATAAATTCACATGAACTGAAAAGTTATATTTTATTAATTTAATACCAAAAACCCAAGGGATAAACAATTTTGAGCAATTTTTTTGTTTTTTTTCTAGATAAAAATACTTCTATTATATAATACAGGTAAAAAAATTACGATCGTCGTCCTCCGTAGTTGGCAAGCCAATTCCGGTGGGAAATACTAGATTCATAATAGAAAAATAGGTGTTGCCGCAAACGGGGAAACCAACCCATGATATGTGTTTAGTAAAATTAGAGTGTGCTTCCCATTTAGGGAAACCAGCTATATTCATATCATGTCTAGACCCAAAAATAAGAAGAGACAAATTGACTAGATTAGAGAAAAATTGACTGGAAAAAAGCATAGAGAGTAGAACCCAGTTGTTACGTAGTTTGTTTCTTGTCATCTTGAATTGGCGATTGAAGTGGCTCCTCCAAAATTCGGCACACATACTCAGAATCTTCGTCCTCGAGATTGGACACCTAGGTGTTCAGTGGAGGAGAGTATGCCACGTGAGCATCATTTTCTGCGTTGGTGCCATCCTCGTCCGAGCTACTACATTGGTCACTGTTTGAGGCTTGCAGAACCAACAAAGCCACCATCTTGTGAGGGGAAAAGGGGGAGGCGAGTGAGATGGTAGATTTTCAAGGACGCAACTTGGAGCGGGAACCAAATCCAGAGGACTCAATGGATGGCTTAGGAAGGTGAATTGACAAGCAATCGGAGAGGTTGATGGGATACAAGACCTCTGAATCATCCCAATCTATGGAGAAATTCACAGTTTTTCTAGTAGTGGCATGAATGGGAAGTCCGGAAGAGAGCTCGCATCCACCACCCCTGCGGCAATGCATGCGGTGTCGATGGGGCATGGTGGAGGAGCAGGAATGCAATGGAGGCAAGGCTGGAATCACAGCATCATAGCTAGGAGCCATAGCAGCAGAGAAATGGAGTTGAGACTTGGCGAAGGTAGAGGCACAGGAAGTGACAGAGCCAAGACAGAGAGAAAATGAAATGGTGAAATGGGGAGCTTGATGCAGAAATTTAAGTTCCAAGAATGACGGTAGAGGGAAAGAAGGCATGAAAGGCAGAATGAATGCGGGTAGGATGGCGTTAATTCCAAAATGAAGCGAGGAGGACAATCCAGAGTGATCAAGGATGGTGGATAATAAATGTCTCATGCTCCAGGCTTTAATCAATTTTTTGTGGCCATGTGCACCCTTGTGAGGAGGAAAGATGTCCATAATCCGTGAGGCTAGGTGGTGGCAAAATTTATTGCACATTAACACCCGCATCTGGGGAATTTTGAGCAATGTTAGTGACATGTATTTCGTCATGTTACGTATACTTACAGAAATTGCCAATTTTCCACTATATTGTTTGCCCCATTGCTATTAATTCAATGTATTGATAGTAGTGGTTGTACATAGATAAATTGGTTATTCTATTATTTTCATTTATTTCATAGTTCTTATAACTGAGAAAGGACACACTAGAATAATCTCAATTTTTAAAGAAATTTATCAAATAAAATTGTAAAAAATTCATTACATTTGGTAGAAATTTTTTTAGTTAATTAGCTGATATTTAATCAACTTGATGTCTAACATCATTATCACATAAAATAAACAAAAGGAAAAGACTCACATGATCTCTAAAACAAAATGTAATAGAGATAGCATCATGAAGGAAAAGGTCACATCATTCTACCATATCCAATAGAAGAGGCATGGGTAGGGTAAATAGGCCATATATGTCTCACTTCTCAAAATTTTACTTAGCCCAACCACCTAATAATTTTTATCAAAATGCTACATTATCTAAAATTGAAATACCCTATAATCCAAAGAATTCCCATAGATTCTGGAGTTGTCATTGATTACTATTTCCTAAACGTATGTGAGCGATATTTATGTTGGCCACCTGCTATCATATTCTTCAGTGGGATTCTTCATGAACCTTCATGAATGTTATAGCTCAATATGGAACTCTCTTAAGACCATTAGGGAAGTATTGCAAGGTAAGTATGAGTACATCTACCTCATTGAAAATCCTTAAAACAACTCAATTTACCCCTCAAACACTCCTAGAGCATTGGAAGGAAATGTTTGATACTTCTAATGACTTGAAAAAAGATGTTGACCACTCCTACCATTTAGATAGAGAATGTTGATATGGATATGATTTGTAGAGTGAGAGGATAAGGTTTGAAGAGGTTAAAAAAATGAACAAATGGCAACAATTTCTACCATGTTCGAGAGGGAGATTCCATGCCCCATACTCAGTAACTTTTTAGGATGATTAATCTTGTCCCACATGCCCGCTTTGACCAAAAATTTTACCAACCCTATCTCCTTCATATGAACTCGGATTGGAGTGTCATTCACACCATTGGAATCAGGGAGACAAGCACTTCCATATAGACCTAGATCAACACAAATCTAACCACTTTTAATATTGAGCTATCATAAGCCCTCTTTGGTCTCTGAGTGTGAATAGAGAAACTTAGATCAGTCATGGTCTAGTGTATGCATGTATAAAGGTTTCCTTTGGGAAGTTATGAGCTTGAAACCATACCCATGCATGTCTATTTAAGACATGGCTATTCATGTAATTTTTTGGTTGCAGGTGCTAAGCTTATTAGCCAATTATTTAGAAAACCTACGTGCATGATTTTGAGTATTTTTTCCCTTTCATAGATGAGAAATACATTGGTAAAAACTCACTCGAATCCCCAGGGAAAATATAAATAATAAAGGGAACTTGGGCGAAGAATTGAACCATTAAGTAGGAGGTCATTGTAACTATCTCTCATGCATTAAAAATTATCTTGGGACACCATTAATAAAGATCCAATTAAGGGAATTTCCGTTAAGAAAATTATTTGCTTATGGTTCTTCTATTTATTAGAAGTGTGCTACTTGGGTTGAATCTAGATAGCCATAGGTGTTACTATATTTCTAGTTTAAAATTTTGGTTTTTATAGTTGATGAGTTTATCCCATGGAATTATTCTATAAAATAGGGTCATCCTCCTAATGTGGAGGCTCCACCTCAATGTAGATGTAGGATTGATCACACAGTGGAGATATTCTTGGACATCCCTGTATGTAGAGGAACTATTATTTTTTCTACAAATGCTGAGCATATAGTGACATAAAAAGTTGAAAAAATTCCACTACCTCACTCTTATCCTTCCTTGACTCGACCCTCTATGTACATATTCTCTAGTTGAGTGTATATTTGACCTAATATTTTTGGTACGATAGTATTTACTAAGAATCCATTGTGGTTGATTTACACCAAATGGAAAAGCCTAGTGCATGATCTCATAGTTTCATTATAGGTGCCCCTAAGGAAATATGCATACTATAGATTAGTACCATATATCCCATCCCCACCACCTACAACCTCTCTTATCTTACTAGGAAATTAAAACAACTTCATTGTTTCTATCCTTTAGCACATCGAATGTAGGTACCTCCACAACATCAACATGATTCCCCCAATTCACATTTTCTGTAGTGTCTATTAACCCTATGCGTATTATGCCCATCTTCAATGTCAGAGGATTGACTCCTCCCTACCAATCTAGTTTTGAGGGACCGTCTATTAGTATTAGAATTTAAATTAGAATTTAATTTACACCTAATCCCAGGTTTCCTTTTGGATGGAAATCCAACAATAGGTCCACACCATTCCCTAGAAGTACCAGGGACACAATGTTTTCCAAAATATCCACTAATTGTTGAGGAAGTTAATATTTTGGTAGTTAAACTTTGCATGAAGCCCTTAAGTTTTTTGGAATGTCTAGTGAGCTGGGGACTTATTCTTGGTAATGATTACTACCATTGGGGTGCCAATTTATATGGTAGCCTTTTCGGTCTAGGATGTTTTCCTCTTGCCACATTGTTTGGTCTTGGAATTCATCAAAATTTTGGAAATCTTTTGGCCATTAAGGGACAATGCCTTATAGGAAATAACACTTATACCATTTCCCTAGGTCTTAGAGATAATCCATCTAGGAATATTAATTATTCAAGAGTGCCATTGGCTTCTAGGAATTGAGATATGTATGGATTACAAAATCCATTTGGGTTGCTGGGAAACAATCTCCTCCTTGTAACTCATTAAAATGACCACTCTTGGAGGCACTTGCATTTTCTAATTTATCAAAATTAATGGAAAATTCCTCAATCATAATCCTTTGTGGACAATTGTCCCTATGAACTTACCCATTAACGTTCCCAAATTCAATGAAAACTAGAAAATATATTGTAGCTCACATCACAAAGTATCGTTTCTGGTGTTCATATCACTCATTCATAGATGATAGCACTTAACTACTATTTTTCTAGTAGAATCTTACTACTAGTGCCTCCAAGTGGTATAATCACCTTGAGAGCACTACATATGATGAATTATTGATCCAGGATGATATTGCTTCAATGCAGATCGACAGCAAGGTCTAGTTAGCTCCATTTTTTTCGTTGTCCAATTCAGTCTTTTGTTCGCCAGTTCCTCCAGTTTACTCAATGAGGGTTACTTCGTCATGATTCATTTTGAATTTTTCAGTTTGATTCCATGGTGGCATGCTAATGTGATGGTGGTAATTATGTAAAGGACTTAACAACTAAACCTAAGTGGTGTAAAAATGAAAATTAAAATCCAATTGACCTAAGTCTCAACACCTAAAGACCTAGCGCATCAAACCTATGGTGTTAAAACCTATTGCTATACATTGCTATGTATTAACCTTTCAGACCTTTATGACTAGGAGGAGACCATCATCAGGAAACCTTTGTGAAAAATTTTGAACAAGATGCCTGAAGTTGTGCCATGTGAACATGTTAACAGTTACTACAATGTCTAACTGCTAGAGGTTCCGCAGCTAACCGCAACCACCGAAGGCAAGATATCTGTCACATGCGGGTGGTTGACCACATTATCGCTAAGCCGTTGGTACAAGACCGCAAGGTGGGAACATTTGATTAGACCGCAATGGTCACATACTAACAGTTTGATCCTCCATGCACTATTAGTTAGCTATGAATGTTAAATTTATATACTAATGTTTAATTTGGTTTTTTGTTTCACTAAATTAAGTTTTTAAGAGTTGTAAATAAACCACCTTGAACCTAATGTCCGCTAGGCATGCACTTCCAATTAGATCGAGACCTACTTGTTATCTAAACCATGATAAATGTAAAACTATATGCCATGTTTGGAGCTTAGGACAACCTCTTTAACCTTTGAATTTTCTTCATGAAGGGGACAGTGTGAATTTGTATTTAGTTTCTGAGAGACATAGGCAATTTTGTTTTTAGCGTTGCTAGGTCATCCCGAGGTGAAATCGGGAATTGAGATAGGCATTGGAAAGCTAGGAGAGAGACTTTTTCTATTTTAAATTACCTGAAGTGCCTATGAGAGCAATAATTCTAGTGTTTTTATATGTAAATAACTCCTCATATTAATCCTAATAAAGTGGCCGCCCATCTTGAAAGGGGACCTAGAGATGTAGTCCACCAGGGACGAACACCGTAATCAATGTTTGTTATCTCTAATATTTATTATTTTCTACAATTTAATTCTTAATATGTTTCTATTTTAAGTCATAAATGCTTTATATTTCCTTTAGTCTTCCACATTAATCGGTTCAGATAATATCCAATTCGCTGATGGAAATTAATCAATTCTACTTCAGCACTTAATTTTGGTGACATTCAGATCATATATTGTGGTATCAGAATAGGTTGTGCTTTGTTGTATTTTTTCTAGTGAATGTTAACGAGGTCCACATTGAGGCATGGAGAAGGTCCACTTGAGGATATAGACTCAGAAGTTGTAAAGCGAAAATTCGCTCATTAATCGACAATGGGAGGAACCGATGCAGGTGAAGCTCTTGAGGTGAAGTTCATGGGCGAAGAATAGATTCAACAAATGTTCTTGAACATGTTGTAGACATTGGGAGAAATCTATTAAGATAAGAAGGTGAGAGATACAAATTCTTCTTCAAAGGCATCAAAGAAGGACATGGGGAAAGGAAAAGTTGATAAACCTCCTTCTCCTCCATCATCTTCATGATCTTCTTCTTCTTCTTCTTCTTCTTCTAGTTTAGATTCTGAAACAGAAAAAAAACCTGAGAAATCTCTTTTTAAACTTGATGTAAAATTTGAACTACCTATATATGATGGTGAAATGAACCCAAAGAAACTAGATAACTGGACTAAATATTTTGAAGTGTATTGTAGGATTCAGAATATTTCTGATGAAAAGGAAAAAATCTAGCTAACTACTCTTAGGATGGGGGGAATTTCTTTAATATTGTGGGAGAGTAAAGAATAGATATATTTAAAGCGTAATGGTAAAGTCATCTCCTAATGGTCTAAGTTTTTAAAATCTCTCAGGAAACAACTCTATTCGTTGCGATATATGCTGCAACGTAAGGTACATAATGTTAAGGAGTTTAATTAGGAGTTCATGAAGAAAGCGTTGGCACTTGGCATTCCTTTGGATACACGTGAAAATTTCTTAAATTACATTGGATGCTTATAGTCATATTTACATCATACATTATTGATGTTTAATCCTAATGACAATGATGAAGTATGTGTTCAAGGCATATATATTGAATCAAGTGGCAGGCCATTCAAGTTTTTGCATCAAGCTTCCAAGCAATTGGAAATCAAGGATTACAAATACAACAAGAGGAAGAGAAATTCGAGGGAAAGAAATCATCGACAACAGAGAAGGAAGGTGAAATACCTACTTTTTCTCAGTACCAGAGGATCATATATGATGAAGCCAGATGTCACAAACTTCACCTGAAACTCAGACCAAAGAAGTTTTGGAAGAAGAAAGGTGAAAGGAAGGCTAATTAAGAAATCCAACAATATTTGGGCTCTAATTCCGCTGATGAAAGGAAATAACCACAATGGTTTAAACTGGTAAATGTTCTGTCACTAGTTCTAGTTCTAGTACTTCTATATATTCTTCAAACATAAATCATCTGGATGAAGATAAAATAGTTGAATTATTTCACATAAGGGTAACTTCTAAGCACAAAAAAATAGATACATTGTTTGACAACAGATCACAGTAAAATTTAATATCTGTAGAATTAGTTACGAAATTGGGTTTGGAGATGCAGAATCATTGAAGACCATACCCATTAGGCTGGTTAAAATAAAAGACTCAGATTAATGTGAGAAAAGCATTGTTGTTTAAAATTTTCCATCACAGCTATTTACATTGCTGAAGTGGATTTAGATTTGATACCATTAGGCATATGTTGAATAGTGTTGGGATGTCCTTATCTCTATGATCGTGATGTAGTGTTTCATAGGAAAGAGCGTAAATATCATCTTAAAAAATAAGGAATTGAATACATTGTCCAGGCACATAAAATCGAAACTTACTTGGATTTAGTTACTGCTAATCAGATGAAGAGACTAATAAGTTCAAGTAAGAGATATGTACTTATGGTTTTAAAGAACAACATAATGATCATTATGACTCCTTTTAAGGTTTTGAATCTCAGTTTAAATATAGTTTGGTTAAAGCGGTAGATTATTTTCAAAGTCTATTTAAAGAACCAAAACATTTGCATCCTAAATGGGAAATACAACATGAGATACAACTGATGTCTGATGCCCCTCTTCCTAATGTTGGAATGTATCACATGTCTATTATAGAGAATGAATAAATAAAGAAACAAATCCAAGAGCTTATTGAAAAAGGCTTCATTCGACCTAGTTCATCTCCATGTGGTTCACCCATAACTTTGGTTCTTAAGAAACACGGGACATGGGGAATGTGTGTCGACTCTAAAGCTTTTGATTTACTTAAGCAGGAAATTGTCATAGCACCAAACTTAGCTTTACCAAATCCTCAACAGCCATTCAAAATTGAAACAAATGCTAGTGGTTATGCAATGGGTGCAATATTACTTCAAAATGGGAAACCAATTTGTTTTTGTTCTGAATTTTTTTCTAAGGTAGTAATAAATTATCTGACATATGATAAAGAATTGTTTTCTTTCGTATAAAGTGTAAAGAAGTGGAAATAGTACTTAATGGGTAAAGAAACAATGATTAACAAATCATCAGCCACTTGAGTACCTTCATTCACAAACTAAGTTGCACCAATCTTGCAATTACAGATGGATGGGATTTCTTCATCAATTTCACTTAGTAATTAAGTACAAGAAAGGTGTAAGAAAAAAATTAGTTGATACGATGTCTAGACCATATTTTAATGCTTCATTAGTGTTGCAGAATATTTCTTTAAAAATTGAAATCTATGTAGAACAATATAGAACTGATGTTGATTTCAAATATATTTATGAATAACTAACTCAAGGTACTTAGGTGGAAGAAGTAAATTTTGATGTTCATGACAGGTTGTTATATCATCTAGGTAATTTGTGCATACCACAGACAGAAAGGGCGCATCTTATTCAGGGAGTTCATTATTCTTGGATTTCAGGACATTTTGGTGTAAGCCAGACTATGGAGAACATTTAAAGGTATTGTTATTGGCCTCACATGTATGAAACAATTGTGAAGTAAATTAAATCATGTGTGATGTGTTCGGTAAGCAAGCTAGGTACTCGAAATATTGGTTTGTACAAAACACTTCTAGTTCCTTTGCGACCATGGGACAACATTCCCATGGATTTTGTTGGAGAAATTCTTATGTGCAGGAGAGGACATGATTACATGTATGTCATGGTTGATTGATTCAACAAGATGTACATTCTTGTTCCATGCAAAAATCAATTGAATGCAGAAAAAACAACATATATTTTATTTCAACATGTATGGGTTCATTTTGGGTTACCTACTTCCATTATTTTTGACCGATACACTCGCTTTGTAAGAGAGATTTGGTCCACTTTGTGGGGACTCATGGGCACAAAGCTGAAGAAGAGAACAAATTTTCATGCATAGATCGACAGACATACAGAAGTGGTGAACAAGATAGTGATACATAATCTATGAGGTTACTGCAACAAGAATCCTATGTTTTGGGATGAACCTTTACCTTATGTGCATCATGCCTACAATCGAGCCTTACATTCTTTGACTAATTGATCACCATTTGAAACATGTTTTGGGTACCTACCAAATTCACTGATGGACATCATGTTCAGTGAAAAATATAAAGTGGATGGGCTGAAAGAATGAATAAAAGAAGTTAAGTTCATTAAATGGATACAACAAATACATGAAGCAATGCAGGATCAGTTACAGAAGAGTTAGGCCAAGTACAAAATAAAAAACGAAAAGAATCTAGTCAACCATCATTTTCAGGTCGGTGATTAGTTATGGTTGTATACCACTAAGGAAAAGTTGAAAGGTGAAGGTCAGAAACTAAAACCCATTAGGTATGGTCCTTTCAAGATTGTGTAAAAGATTGGCAATAGTGCATTATGATTAGATTTACCTCCTTACATGCACATTTATTCAGTTGTGAGTGTAGCAAATCTGAAGTTGTATGAACATTCAATGATCGTTGATCCAAAGGAAGATACACAGATTCCTACTGTTGATGATTTGGGACGTGAGTATATGAATGAGTTGCAGGAATATACCATCTTGGATAGGAAATTTCACACTTCCAAGTGAGGATATGTTGAATATATGAGAGTAGGAATCAAGGGCATGAATCTGAGCAACGTGAGGTGGATAGAGATCAGAAAAATCAGGGAGTTTTACCCTCACCTAATGTCTATCTATATAAAATAAAATTTGGTCCAAAAGCTTTCAAGTGGAGAGGACTGATTGAGGAGGATCTTGCTTCAATGTATATTAACAGTGAGGTATAGACAACTCCAATTTGTTCAATGTCCAGTTCAGTATTCATTTTTCCAGGTCCTTCAGTTTACCCAATGAGGGTTACTTTTTCATGATTAAGTTTGAATTATTTAGTTTGATTTTATGGTGGCATGGTCATGTCATGGTATGTGTGTGGTATTTTTGATGGTGGTAATTATGTAAAGGAATTAACACCTAAACCTAAGTACTGTAAGAATCCTAATGCAAATGTAATAGATCTAAGTTTCAACACCTAATGTCCTAGTGCACGAAACCTATGGTGTTAAAACCTAGTGCAATACATTGCTATGTATTAACCTTTATGACCTTATATTAAAACTTTGTAATAAAAATATTACAAATTTAATACAAACAACAGTTAATCGTCAGGGTTAAACCGCAGTGGAACCATGTAGAAGAAGGTTTATGACTAGGAGGAGACCGCCGTCGAGAAACCATCATAAAAAATGTTGAAAAAACCACCTGGAGTTGTGGCATGTGAATGTGTCTGTAAATATCGCAACAACTAATCGTCGTAGCTTCCACAACTGACAGCAATGGTCGGAGGAAGGGTAGCTGTCACATGTGGGTGGTTAACTGCACCGCTACAAAATCACCAGGACAAGACCGTTAGGTGGTAAGATCCGGTTAGACCACAGTGGTCACATACTGACAGTTTGATCCTCTGCACCGTTAATTAGCTGTCAAAGATAAATTTATATCCGAAGTTTTAAATTTGGTTTTGGTTGCGCTAAATTAAGTTGCTAAGAGTTGTAAATAAACCACGCTTAACCAAATCTCCACTAGGTGTGCACATGCAATTAGACCAAGACCTCCTTCTTATCTAAACCACCATAAATGTAAAACCATATACCATGTTTGGAGCTAGAGATAACCTATTTAACCTTGGCATTTTATTCATGAAGGGAACAATGTGAATTTTTATTCAGTTTTTTAGAGACATAGGAAATTTTGTTTTCAGTGTTTCTAGGCCATTTGGAGGTGGAATTGGGAATGAAGATAGGCGTTCGAAAGCTAGGAGGGAGAGTTTTATGTTTTTAGTGGCTAGAAGTGTTTGAGAGCATGATAAGTCTAGTTTTTTTTTGTGTAAATACCTCCTTGGATTAATCCTAATAAAGCAGACGCCCACCTTGAAATCAGACACAAAGACATAGTCCACCAGGGTTGAACTCTGTAATCAATGTTTGTTGTCTCTGATCTCTGTTCTTTGCTGCAATTTCATTCTTAATATGCTACTGGTTTAAGTCATAAATGCTTTATATTTCATTCGTCTTCCACATTAAGGAGTTCAGTTAAAAATCAATTCAATGATGGAAGTTAATCAATTCTACTTCAACACATAATTTCAATCACATTCAGATCAATTATTGTCTTTGGCATATGCATTTCTTAATATTTATTAATTTCCTTTTAGTTAGAAATACGAAATGATATTATAATGAACTTCTATTAAACTACTTCCACATATATATTTTATTATATACACGACTGGATGTCGCACCATATCTTATTTCAAACTATGTTTCTGGATGAGATAGTGTAAGATTAGGTCACTAAATCTCCCTTCCCTAATATCCCTAAGAATGTTAGTAAGGTAGGATCCCAAACCAAAGAGAAGGTGATCAAGCATTCCCATGAACTTACTATGATATTTTCTCAAGAAAACACCTTTTATGAAATCATCCCTAATTCTCCTTAGTCATTGAACGATGTTGAAAAACCTAAGCTACGATTGCATGCTAATGGTTTTGTTAGTTTTGTGTCCTTTATAGATGTAGGATAGCTAGCCACTCATATAGGCTAATTGAATATAACTTATATTTCCTTGAAAACTAAACCTACCACCCAAATTCCCAGTGCTCCTATTGAAATCTTTAAGGTGAATGCAATGTAACCCACACCCTCAAGGAACCCTTAATAGCTTGTAGGTAGGAATAATAACAACAATTCAAAGAAATATTTGAATTGTATATTGAAAATCACAAAAAAAATAAAAACACCCCAAATAGTAAAAAAATTACTAAAAATGGAAATAAATAATTAGGTAAAGATGTTAAAAATACATACAAAACAAAACCAAGACTTAAAATGTTTAGATACATAGTATGGTCATCATTTTTTTGGCAGATTCATGTAGAAAGGGTTATCAGAAAACACTACTATAGGTTACAAATTCTCAAACAAAAAAATTATGAGGATCATTATGAATTAAACCCTACAATGAATACATGTTAATAAGTTTATATTACAGATCTCAAAAATAGAAACAACTAAGTCACACAACAATATATGACATATAACATATAGTATAACAAATTAAAATCCAAGTAAGGATTTATTAAAATGGTGGAAGCCATGGGGAGGGATTGCAACTCATCTTGGTGAACCTCTTTGGGACAGTTCATCATTAATCCCATGTCTGGAAGAAAATGGTCCATCTCTCCAAATGTTAGTTGAAAAAAAAGTTTCAACAGATATAAAAGGAAATTTTGGGTTGAAATAGTGAGGAAATCTCAAATGTCATTGTATCATAGGTTTGATAATTAAATTGATCATGGTAAATGAGGAGAAAAACCTCGTCTATTTGTAACAAAACAGTTGCTAGATTTTCTGTGGTCAAATATCATTTAACGATTAGTGAGGTATTTTATTACCTTTTTTGTGAGAGTAAAAGATAAAAAGTAATAGTTAGTGATGTTTGTTTGGGTAACTAAAAAACATTATGATTTATTGATTTAATTAATGAAAAAAATCCTTAAATAAATGATTTGTTAGATTATTTCCATTTTACTGGGTGAAATAGCTATAAATAATTAATAAATGAATTACCTTAAATAATTTCTACGGGAAAAAATAAGAGTACAAATTAATTTCATACTTTATATTTTATAGGTTTTTATTTTTTTTCAAGCATATTTTCGAGTGGAATTTTCCTATAATCTGGCAAGGATTTGTTGGAATCATAAGTTTGAGTTGTCAACTCTCCATAATCAAAGTGTTCCAGAGGTCTTTAGGGCATTGAATCCATATATGCAATCAAAAACTCATTTTAAACAAAAAAATATCATGATTTTACTATGACATACTTGTCAAATTTCGACGAAAAAATACATAATGTATATAAATTAGACAATGAAAAAAAATTCATATTATCATCCTATAAGTAAGTAAAATTATGATAATACTTTAATGTTATTTAATTTAGAATTCACTCTCATGTAAATGGATAATTTAATGGAAGTAACATAGGAAAACTGCTTCCTTAGGCTATTTCCATATCTAAATGTAGGTTTAGTATGTAAAACCCATATTAACATGCTGTATTTAAAACACCTAGTAATTTTTCACAAGTGATGAATTTTTTTGTGATAATAACATTTGTGACACAATAATGTTAATGATTAGTTACACTCTAGCACCAAAAACATATGCATATAATAGAATTCAAAGAACAAGATTGACAAAATTTAAAAGATCATAAAAATAAGCATACTCGCCTAGATCTCCCCACTACTTGTTGGGGTCACAAAAGAAATCAATTATTGCATATGAAAGGTCATTCATCATGATTTTCTGGTCATATAGCAAGTCAAAATACTCCATATCATATGAATGTGTTTTTTCTTGAACACCCAACCTTGCCATGCAGTCTATCCACTAATTCATCTAGGGATGAGACATCCCTATATGTGGTGCCACGAATTATGGTCATAATAGAGGTATCATCTCTAGGAATAATAATTCTAAAATTACCCCACAAACTAATTTTATTTTCTTCTACCGCACCTTCTCAACTAGTCTATTAGGTTTGGGAAAATCCCTTCACACCAATTGAATAATATAGACTTCATAAATTGTACTACAATATTGACTTGGCTCTAGGTAACTATCTATTAGCTAACCGACATTGCTAGTAAAATAATAGGGAATATGATAGTGCATAAAAGGAGGTATGTTATATATATAATGGGTATCTTCCCACCTACTTATGACATTTCGGTTGCATAGTACTAAGCAATGATGTCATAATCCCTCATCTCCCTAGCTAGTTAACCTTTGGACACCATTACCAAGAATCCTCATCTTGATAGCCCGATGATGAATTATATATCCCTAATATTGATAATTAATGTTTTATCCTACACTTCAAACTTATAATCGATTTGATTCCACATTTGTAAAATCCTTTCCAGGAGGAGAATTTGAGCATTCATATTCAACACCTTGAAGAAATTTAGAAGGATTCAATCACATAACGCAGGGTCTGGTAATCATGTGTAGAAGGTCCATCATCAAAAAATATATTAAAACTTGATTAGGGGAATTTTAGGGTTTAAAATGAGCCTTCTAAGGAAAATAATAAAATAAGAGTTAAAATAATAAAATAAGAGTAATGGATTTAAAAAGGAAAAGAAATAATTTAGCTACATATTTTATAATATTTTTGGTTTATATCGATATAGATTTACTCAAAATTCATATGTAGACAACCTCTAGATGAATAACTTAATTCAACATCCAATGAGTACCCACTCGACATGCTTTGGTGTAGAACAACTTAAAAAAAATGGAAATACAAGGAAAAAATATTTTTTTTATGAAATAAAATTTTCTTGTGTATTTCTATTTTTTTATGTCCATCCTCTTAAAATTATTCAAACTGGTTTCTATTTCGATGCATTAACCTAATTCCACATCCAAAGAGTGCCTACACTTGACATTTGAGTAAACGCATGAAGGTATAAGTAGAAATACAATTTAAAAATATATTTTTCTTCTTTAATTACCTCCAAAAATATTTACCCCAAGGATGAAATCATCATTTTAAATGTATTGGTCCTTTTAAAGTTGATTATGTTCGTATATGTTTTGTTTTGAGGCCGATTTGTGACCTAACAATTCCCCTAATATCTAGATTGTACAGGTGTTCAAAATGGTACCAAAAAATATTCTAATTTAATTTCCCTTGAATTAAATCCGAATAAAATTGTAATTCCACATCACATGAAAACTTGTACAAGTTAACTAATTCAGTTTGACCTATTTGGTTGAGTTAATTTTATTTGAGGGTCTAACTTGAGTCATGTAGAGTGGATCCTACAAAATAGGAGCCCTTATTGAGTTTAATTTAATTTGTAATTAATTAACTCAGTTTATATGAGTTAATGTTAGCTTGACTAGTTCCAACTGATGGAGGAACTAGTGAGAGGTAAAAGTGTGGAACTTTAACTTGAAACCCATGCAATGATCAATGATATAAATGATAAATGAGCCGTAAATAACTCATGCATGTTAGATGAGAGAAAAACCTAGTTGATATTGGAGTTCAAGGGAAGTGTACTATCAGTTGTATAATCATCCAAAACATAGAGGTGGTGCATGCAGTTAAATGAATTCACTAGATGTATTATGAAATTCATATAGGGAATTTCCCTAATTAATAGGGGCTAATCTCCCAAGGAAACAAAAAAAGGAAATAGGGATCCAGGCAGCAATAAAAATTGTTAAGTTTTTGCCTAGGCTATTTGAGGAATTAGTGAGGTAGATAGAGCTAATGCAAAAGTTTCTCTAGTTGGAGAAAAGAATTATAATATTCTCATATTTTCTAACGTACGTAATATACAGAGGCTTTCCCCATGAAATAATTCTATAATGTGTGATTTAAATTCTTTATCTCGTATCCTTTATGATTCTGCGATCATTTATTGGTTTCCGCAATTGGTAGAGTAGATTCAAGTCTATATTTTAAGAATACAACAATTAGAAGTTTGAATATATATAGATTTTATAAATTTAACCAGAGAAGGAATCACTATAGAAGAGAAGTATGCAAGTTTGTACTTGGAGGAGGAACAAGTTTTGCATACTTTTTCCCTAGATCTAACAGGAAGATCAGGATGACATTCTATGGCATGAAGCTCAAGTATGCCCTTGATGGGATCTCAAATTACATTTCCTGGAGAGAAAAATGGAATCAGTCTTGGAAGGTAATTGATTGAAGGAATTCATTGATAAGGGAATCCTGAAATCAGCTCAAGTTGATGCAAATGTTCTAGAAGAGTGGAATAAGTGTGTTGCAAAGGCAAGAAGGATTCAACTAGAAATTGTTGGAGATCACATTCTCTCAAACCTCCATAGAACGGAAACTCCATTTACAATGTGAAAGGCCTTAATATATTTGTTTCAGAACAAAATTAACCACAGGAAGCTGGCATTGAAGTACAAGCTCAGGAAAATCAATATGGAGAAGGGAAACATAATACTAAAGTACTTGACCAAGTTTACCCATTATTAGGATTAGCTTGGAAGTGTTAGTGTTACAATTTCCAAAGATGATCTCATGAGCCTATCACTCTTAGGCCTTCCCAGATGTTGGCACAACTACTAGGATTTGGTGAATGGGATGGAGAAACTACTAGAGTGGGAGTGTTTATGGCCTAACTTGGTACAACAAGAGATTCGGCAGAATGCCAGAGATGGATCCTTATCAAAGAATGATGATGAGGATAACAATGACTTTCCTCGAAAGGAAAAGAAATGGAAAGGGAATTCATTCCTAAATAAATTATGTTCTATTCAAGCAAGAAATAAAAATGAATTTTCAAATATTAAATGTTTTCACTATCACGAGCTGCGACACTATGCCATGAAGTGTCCCCCAGGGAAAATTTTAGGGGTGAATTTTAGCCCAAGGACAAAATTTAAGGGTTTTAGATTTTGGAGGGGCAAATTTTTTGTATAAAATGTTTTTGTATAGTTTTGTATTATTAGCCCCAAAATTATTTTAAAAATAATTAATTATGTTTTAGCCCAAAAAAATAAGGGCGCATAAAACATGAAACGTTGGATTTGCCTGTCTATTTACTCGTTTGGAAAATTTTGGGTTGTATTCACCCCCGATTTACTAAGTTGCAGGGTTCTATAAGGGAATTTTCCCCCAATTTACGTTGATGTTGTGCTATGATACTGACCTCGTTAATAATCTACCAAGCTTGACCTTATGTTTACTAAGTTGCAGGGTTTTGGAAGAGCATTCACCCCCAATTTACGATGATGTTGTGATGTGATACTAACCTGGTTACCAAGCTACCAAGCTTGACCACAACCTAAGGGTCAGACCTCGACAAGTTAGATCTTCAAGTTATGATATGGAAGTGGTTTATTTTGAGGAGAATGTAAGGACCAAAAAACACCAGCAGATGGTCACTGAATCATTAAATCTTGCGTATCCTACTTACAAAGCTATGGTGTAGCATCTCCACTAAGAAGCTCTGAATAGGTTCAAGAAGGAACTTGAATAGGTTGTTAAAAATAGAGAACCGTTTGCATTTTCTCTTAGGCAGTATATAGAGAGTCGCATGGTAGAATTTGATCAAGGCTGTTCAAATGAAAAAATTGAACAAGCATCTTTAGACCCGTCCAAATCTCGAGAGAAACTTAATCAAGAGATTGATTCTTATGTGGAATCTCTATGTGCTACTCAATTTTCTGAGATTATAAGTAAATTTGAGGCAGAACTTACTAAAGAACTCGCTGAAGCGGTGGCATCTTTTCTTGGGTCTGCATCTCCAGACACTTGGCCAAGCATAAGATAAATTTTGAAACATGAGACAAATTGCTGGATTTGAGATTTATGATGAGACGTCAAATGAGATGGTTGAAATTATTAAAGATTATGGAAGAAGTGTTGTGGAGAAGAAGGCCACGGACGAAGCTGGACAAGCTCTTATTCTCATGAAGCACATGTTTTCAATTATCTTCAGCCATGATAATAAATCGATGACAAGAGTCTAGAATCTGTTCCATTCACTACCTAGATTTTGAGAAGACCTACTAGCTCAATCCTCATGATTGGTTTCACATTCATAGAAATGAAGTAAAGACAAAACTAATCTCGTTGCTGTGCAGCATGCTGCTCCTCTAAATACATGAAAGGAAGTAACTGAGGTAGAAAAGAAAAAAATTAGCAAGGGGGACACGAGACATATAAATGCAATGATGATAAGGGCAGTGGAGGGTTTTGTGTTGCATATGCCCTATATTTACGTCGATGATGAGGGAAATGGAAGGTTTTGGGTTGCATACGCCCCATATTTATTGGCTTGGAAAGTTGGAAGGTGATTGGAATGGCATTCGCTGGATGAATACTTTGGAGATGGAACATGAGAATTTTCAAGAGAATTATTGTTATAGGGATACATATCAATATTTAACAAAGGAAACGCTAACTGAGGACAATGTTCAGGTAACTATTAGTCTCTCTTAGTTTTTTTTTATGATGAAATTATTCCTAGATCAGAATCAGATTATATGCATTACTGGAAGTGGTTTTTAATTCCAGAAGTGGTTTTCAGTAGCACTCTTAAGCTTCTCATTAACAGGGATTAAGATCCAGAACATTCTTCCTTGACCATGACCCGTTCAACTTTGTCATTGTCACTTAAAAAATCACCCCTATAAAATGCAACTAAATTATGCTAGATTCACCTACAAAGCCATATTTTTCAATAGAGACTTGGAATTTTCTACCTAATAACATGACCCTGGGAAAATTATGGTTTAGGGTTTAGGGTCAACAACTGTGCTGCTACTATGGAATATTATGGAGGAAGTCTTGATAGTTAATGACACTGTCAATAACTATGTTGCTACTATTCACAGCGGTTAAACATTTGGGTCACTAAATTTGCGACTAAAAGATAACTAAAATATTTGGGTAACAAGCCAAAATCCACATTAGTGCTCTAGCTATGACACATGGATACACGTCATGTTTTTAACATTTATTGTGAAAAACAAAATTTATTTATTGCGTCACTACTATGAATCTGAAACTCGCCATTGCCACTCACTCTCGGTAGTCATCACTCATATTGAAAATAGAATTATACAGAATTCCCTTAGAAAATCATCCATCGTCAGTTAACCCCTTCATTTCTCCCTCCATCACTCATATTGAAAATAGAATTATGCTAAAGTCCCTTAGACAAGCATCCATCATTAAGTAACCCCTTCATTTCTCCCTCTAGTAAGAGGCTTTCCTATCAATCATTTAAAAGAAGTAGGCATCACCAAATTTGCAATGAGACTTGTCACCAACAACACCGTCTTCATTAGTATTGTGAACTATGGAATTACCATCGTCACCCTTCATAGTACCCTTTCAAGTAGAATATAAAATTGAATCTCAAAGTTAATGAGTAATGTGGCATGGCTTCCCATAGAATAATTGCATGCTATTTCTTAATTTTTGTTTATCTCTCCTGTGTTGCTTAATTTTGGGTTATGTTTTTCTTTTGGTAAAAAGGTTCATTCTGCTATCTCATCTTCACTATTATTCATCCAAATTACTAAAAATAGCTAGAGATACACCAAATCTATATGAGAAGCGTAACTCCAAACTATAATGATGAAGACGACTTGCACAACTCCTAAGGAGGAGAAGAATTTCTCCCGAAAACCCCCAAATATAACAATATCAAATAGTCATATACAATTGTGTGTATAATCAGTGTAATTGTATTTCAATTTTTAACATACTAGTCCTCATTCCTTCCTTATGTGGGCCATAGACTATGACAACTTAGATCATTTATATATTAGCTTAGGGATACAGGTTTCCATCCTAATTCTGACATGCTGAGTTTTCCTAGCCTTCCCATAGATTGATGATGGTATTAGAATCTAAGGATTCACCTCTGGCAATGGTTTGTTGGTCCCGACTCCTAGTTTATCTTAAACCTTCTGGAGACTTTAAAGTTTTGGATTGACCAAGTGCATTGGAATCTACATTAACCATTACCAATATTTAATAATCATACATTATAGCTTAAGAAACGGTCATTAACTATTTACAAAATTTTGCTAATGATACAAGTCTGATATGAATTGCCATTCCTTTCCATTTTTCATCATCCTCAACCCCATTTTTTTAATTATATGTAAAATAAATTTATATTTCAGATGAGGAATATATATGTTTTTTGTCTTTAAGAGATTGTGTATATTCAACAGCAAGACTAGAAGCCATTCCAACAAAACTTATTATATTACTTGCAATAACTAAATGTAAATCAGAAAAATAGCAATCATCCTTCCCAACCATCCAAAATAAACCCAATTGACATATTTCACATATGTCCTTCTATGAAAAGCTAATCTTTCTTATCATCATGTCATATAAATGTTCCCAAGACACCATAGAATTGGGTTTCAAGTGAAATGTGAATTTCATCACCCTCTTTCTATGGTTCACTATCTAAAAATTGACATATTTTACTTATTTCCTTCTATGAAAAGCCAATATATCTTATCATCATGTCATATAAATGTTTCGAAGACACCATGGAATTTGATTACAACTGAAATGTGAATTTAATCACCCTATTTCTATGTTTCACTATCTAAATTAGGGTGATTTAAAATAGTAAAGTGATAATAGCATAGCTCTTGAATCATGTTGAGATTTAAGAGAAATAAAATATGATTGGCCTTTTTAATGCAGGTGGGAGAATTACACTAAGACACATTACAGGAAGTATTGAACATATTCCCCACTTGGGATGTAAAGCACCCCACTTTTCCTTAGTGCATATATCAGTGGTGTTGCTATGCTGAGTTTAGAGTGCCTATTGAAGTTAGATGCGACCCTACATATCTAATAACAATAAGCATAACTCAATTTGGGTTTTTTTCTCTTTGAAAAACAAACTATAATAATGTGTTTTGGGATGTTAGTTTAGTAGGTTTGACAGTGTTTTGTTTGTTGTGGCATGGTGTGATGTCTTCTATTAGAGATGTTGAAATGGTTAATTAGTCATGGTGTGTTGTGTTTTGCGATGTTAGTTTAGAAGGTTTGATAGTGTTTTCTTTATTGTGGCATGGCGTGTTGTCTTCTATTAGAGATGTTGAAATGGTTAATTAGTCATGGAGTGTTGTGTTGAAATAGTCTATTAGTCACCAGATAGAGAAGAACATTAGTGTGTGAAGTCTAACTCTTGTACATGAAAAAAATCCATGTAACTCTAAATGATCATCCAAAGACAAAATTATATATTGTCCACCATATTGGTAGATATGAGGATTGTTCTGTGGGGATAATTGATGATAAATGGGGAAGTATTTTCTCTTGCATTGGAGAGATGTAAGGTTAAAATATCTCTCCCTGTACTTGACATTTATGAGATATTACTAATCATTAAAACAAAACAATAATATTTAAAACAATTTCTCTTTAAATGTGATCTTCACTAATTCCTACCTTGAAGATATTCCATCACACAATTCTTTCAACACACTCATTATCACAAGGCTAGCCAATCTATAACTTGGTTGACCTTTCCAATAAATCTTCATCAGTCAACATAGCTTCATTGTCATAAATAATCCTTACCTCTAGCTGCTATCCTGCTCCTTCAATATTGCCAACTCATAGGGTCTTCAACTAGTTGCCCCCAATCATTGATATGTTTCTCCAAATCACGGAACTAGGGTTTTTAGTTTTGCCTTCATACAATCCAATAATATAATTGTTCTAAAGGATCTGCCCTATATCTTTGATATTTTAGAACAAGGACTTGCAATTTTTTCCTTCAATAATACTTTCGTTGTTACAAGCTATATTGTTCATAAGGTCTTCTAGAAATGTTCTTACATGGTGACAAGAGCCAAGACTACTAATTTGTCACACAAGTTAAGGCATCATCAATAGAACATACAATAATAAATAACTTCCACATTAAGTGTTAGTGAATTCACACATCTTCCCATACAAAAAAGTTTGAATTCTAGAGATCCTTTTCCTTAGGGCTTCAAAATAGTTTCCTTCTAATAGTGACTTAATTCTTCAGAGGTCACTATACTTGGGCCTTTCAACAGTCCACAAGTGCTCTTTAAAAACCATTCATTAACAAACAAACCAATCTATTAGACAAGCATACCTTGTTTCTCAACTTCCCCTTATCCTTCCTGTTCTTGGTTTTGTGTTCTTGCTTCAGAAACTAGACCTCTGATTAGGGCATGCTGTAACCATTGTTACAGTTGTGACAACTTGGCCTCCATTTCTCAAGAGACTGTGGCTGCCCTTCTTCTATCAAGTATTTCCATACATTGGGTTATAAGACACCTTCTAGCCTATTTTTGCACCCTTTTGGTCCTCATAAGGATACCTACAATAATTCAGTTTCCCACAAAGATTTTCAAAGATATTCCTCTACGGATGCAACACATAATTACTTGTGATGTTTCACACTTTTGATGATCTTCAAACTCCTGCTCTAGCTCTTTTAGGAAAAACGTTCCAACCTAGAATACTTCCTCTACGAACCAAGAACCCTTGCAACCTTCTTAAAATTCTTTATCTACCTTCATCTCTCTCTAAAAGCCTTGCTCTACCCGGGTATTTATGCATCCTGCTAACCCGCATTCAAAAAAAGCACAAGAACCCTACAACAACCCTGTTGCAACTTGGTCCTACACTAGATTATCTCTAGACTTTTTGACCTAAATTTATTCATGGAAAGAAGACAAGGATGGCCTAACAACCTGGCGTTATGATACTTTTCATCATTTCATATCAGAGATACAAACTCGACTTCTTGGTCCAACTATTTGTCTCTCAAGTTAGATGTTTTTCCTCTAACTTGTGCCAAACAAATATAAAAAAAAACAAAGACGAAGACCTCGTTCTTACTTTTTTTCCTGTTTAGTTCTGCTCATCTAAGGTATGTGAGGTTCTCTTGAACATAGATCTACTCTTGTTGGATGTATAATATTACACTCTTCTTAGTAGTTTGTCTTTTCAAGCTTAACCCACAGACCGTTGTTATGGCCTAGCTCAGAGAAATTAATTTTAGTAGTCATACATATGCATTTTCTTACAAAAATGACATGTCAAAGTTTTTCTCTTTGCAGCACGCAAAAGGCCTCCAACTCTGTATCATTGTATAGATGTAGTGTTTTTCCATCAATTATTGCTTTCTATATTTTGCACCTTCGAAGAGTCATCATACATAAATGGTCTTATTGGATAAGAAAGATAACTATGGTCTTCAATTTTAGCACCACAATTATCACCTAAAAACTTGGATTGAACATCTTACATATATTTTTATTATCCTTAATCCCTTCAAAACATAACTCTTTGGAATGTTTTAATCCCAATTTGTAATTCCTTCTAGAGAGTCTTAATCCCAATTTGTAAATTTGTATTTTGAAAAATATATTTAGATCTTTGATGTCCAATGGTACTTCCCTTATGCATTCAGAAGGGTCCCTACCACTCCCCTGGTCTATCAGGATGAAAATTTCACTAGGTGCAGCAAAAGGTTCGCCATTTCTTCATGGAGGGGCTGAAAGACCAGTGATTTATCAGGATTTGAAAACATCCAAATATTCTGTTGGATTCGGTTTGTACCTACAAATTCAAAATTATGAAATGGCTCAGTGTTACACTTTGTATTCTCTTAAGTCTTTATGGAGAGATATGTACTTTCTGCAGGAATACAATGCAAAGCTGTGTGATTTTGGACTAGCAAAAGATGGACTGGAGGGAGACAACACCCATGTTTCAACTCGAGTTACGGGAACATATGGTTATGCTGCTCCAGAATATGTAATGACTGGTGAGCATTTTAACCAGTTTAAAACCTGTGGCAATGATATCTTGGTGAGAAAATTTTAAGATTGATACAGATCAACAAGATTTCTAGTCTCGTTAAGGGTCTTGTCTAATAAATGGGGCAAGCAGCAAAACCGACAAGTTTGGTCTGGGAGAATTGTTCAGGTATCGTCATATTGGCCTAATGTTGAATGTATACCAACCAATTTTCAGGACTCAGGACAGTTTACATGAGGTTGAATTTTCCGTAATTTATGAAAGAAGTATCTAAACATGCATACCTTTCATGCATACATGTTTTATAGTTTATAAAACATTGTTTCAGATGACTAAATACCCATACCAATAGAGATTTAGTTGAGGAAAGATCAACGATTTGAGTAGTTGGAAGGCCATTGGCTTTTCACTAGGCTTAGTATATATTTTGCTATATCTAATGGGGAAAAATGTTTTCATCCTATGAATGCAAGCACTAATTTGTTCCATTTATTTCTTCTTTCTTTTGTAATCTAGTGTTAATAATACACTGCTCAACTTCCTGTCTCATTGGGACGTCTTCCTTGGCATATTAATCGTATCTAGAAATACAATCAGCAAATAAACATGACCATCAAAAGTTAAAACCATCATTTTAATAAACTTGAATGATCACTATGCTTTGCAACCATGTTTGGTGTCCCCTAATAACCTCTACATCACATGCACTCAATATTGGTTTAGGTAACTGTATTACTTATCTTTGGACGTGAATCATCTCGTCAAGGAAAAAATCCATCAAACACACATCTTCATCATGCCTTCACTTCCTCATTTAGTTTGTCTCTCCTCAATTTCCATCACGAGCCAGATTGGGTTTTTCCATCATCAACCACAACAGGAGTCTTCCTTATAGAATTTGAGAATCGTGATTATACCAAATGTTTAGTATGAATACATTGAAATTTATGAGCTTGGAAATGAAAGCGATTCAAAGTCAACAAATAAACAATATGTGCCACATGCTAAATAAATAAGAGAAAAATATTGAAAAATCCCAACAGTGATGGCATGATAGGAAATGTCATTAAAGCTTCTATTCAAGTCATAGTCATATGTACATATATAGATGCAATCCCTGAAGATGGAGTTGTGGTACATAGCATACAATGATATGGCCTACACTTGTAATGATAACTCGATACTAGATAGAAAATAGAGAGTATAGATAGTGATAACACTACCATTCATCCAACTATTTATACCTGGTTTTCCTTGTGATTAGTTCATGTCTAGACCTGAGATGTGCAACTGTGCTATTCATTTAACTAGAAAATGCACACTTTTGAGGAAGTGAAGTAGGCATAGCAAGCTATATTCAAGAGACTTTAATGACTATTGAAGGCTTTTTTTCACACATGAGGTTGACACTTGTAGGGATCTCCAGATCGATATTAAATGTGACAGTGATTACACATCCTATTCACGGTGAAGACGAGCACAACAATTAGGATTTACGAAAGTTGTTTTAGGGATTGCAATTACTGTTATTACAGTAGAGAAGAGTGCTGCCATATGCAGACCTATTTTGATGGAAATAAAGGAGATATTTCAAGTGAAGAGAGGGCATATTTATATCATGCTGAGTGGTAGTCACATCAAGCACTTAATACTTGTGTGAGGGTGCTCAAGTGGGAGTTACAGAAAACAAGTCTGATGAGATTCTTGAGCAGCGTTAAACTAGAAGTTGCACCAACTATTCTAAGGGAGGTGCATTTGCTTGTAAGGTTATGTGTTATCCCAAGGATGGTACATGCATGGGTTATCATGTAACAAAGGTGCTCAATAAGGAGTTACAATCATTCATTGCAGGATGTTGTTATGGCTGCATGTGGGGTTGACTTCAGGGAGTTACTCATACTCTTCTAAGCTTGAGAATGGTGATGATCCCAAATCTCAATGAACAATATACTTGTAAATACTATAACAGGTTTGATCATTGGAAGGAGCTTTAGCATTTTTCATCCTTCTTCCTATATTTTCTCATAATTCTGTCTTTGGAATTTTGCTTTTATGTTTATTGTTGTATGAGACTAATCCCACATTGTAGCTGCATCTGAATATTGTGGCTATTCTTATACCTCACTTTGATATAGAAAACTGATTTCAAGCTTTGTTATAGTATAAATGTATAATTTATATTGAATATACACTGCTCTACAATTATTTTCAACAATTGAAAGACTTGAACTCTTTTGGTGGTGGATTCATGCTCATGTGTGTGTGTGAAGGCTCAGTTTTCTCTATTACTTTTCTTGTTTTCCAGTTGAAATCAGGTTGTCAAAATAGCTAGTTAGTTTGAATGCATTCCTCTAACTGGTTTTCCTATTTATTCAACTCCTTACCCCCTCACGATGCACTAGATTTGGTTGTATGATATCTTTTCTAAGTTTTAAATTTATTCAACAGATCCTAAAAGTCAAAATCTGCTATTATAGAGAAAAAGTTCTCACTTCCCTGCATGTTTTTCATTGCAGTCTCAAAAAGGATAGGAAAAACTCTTTTGAGCTTGAAAATCTTTTCCCAAGCATCCCGAATCTGAGCCCAAGCATCCCCTCCACCCCTTCCTCAAGTGGGCATGAATCAAGCAGAAGGAAGAGAAAGAAGGATTAAGCACCCACATACTTTCTAAACGTTACATTTGAGGCCTCAGAATTTTGGGTAATAATAAAACCTTAATCTAACTCATAATAGTTTTGTGTTATTTTCTATTTTAGAAACATATTATTTCTTGTAATGTTTCCCTAGGTTAGAGTTATGGTGGTTAATTTTGAGTTAGTGATCCCATAGTGGTCATTAATGTCATTTATTATACACCATTAATGGGTTATTAATTAGTCCCCATTGGTTGTTATGGTTACATAATCTAACTTTAAAAGCTATAATTGAGGTTCTAATTCACTGAAGAGTATACTTATAATTAGCCCAAATTAGTGAAGTTTTAATATATTTACCAAACCAATAAGTTATTCTAGAATTTTACCTTTGGTAAAGAGGGTTTTTGTGTATTATCTTATTAAAACCCTTTACAGAATAAACCAAGAAAGGATAAAATAGAAAATTCCAAGCCACACAATGTATTTAAGGTGTTTTCAAAATAAATGTTCTAGTATGGCATAAAGTGATCTCATAGTTCAACAACAACTTGAAAGAGGGGAGAGGCCACCCTTTTATAATTTAATTTGTAACAACTAGATAATAGCTAGTTCAAGCTCTCTCTCAAATAATATTTTACTTGTCATCCACATGTTGGAGACTAATTAATTTATAACAAAATATATTTTTAGTACAATAATTCACTGAAACTATAAGCAAGAAGAACAGTAATACTGAAGCCAATGTTTATGAGTATGCCAATATGTTTGAGTATGTGGAATAAAGTATCTATGGGAATAGAGTCAAAAACATTTTTGAAAGTCTATGAAACAACAATAAAATTTCCAGGAGCAATGTTGGGCTTCTTCAATTGTGGTCTGGAGTGTAAATATGTGATTAATAGTTAGGATGCAACATAGAGCTTGAAAAAGAAAATCACCACAAATAGGTCCAATGGACTGCAAGGTACATCATAAACGACATTTATTGGGAGCATGACTGTAGCTCCTATAAAAGGCATATCTAAATTCTGAGGTCAAATACCTAAAGGGTCGAATTCTTCATCTAAGATATAAAATGTTACAAAGTTGAGAGTCCCAGAGAAGAAAGGGTCCCTCTCAAGAACTTGAGAATTAGGAGAAATATCTTGATTGAAGGTTTCCTTAAGAAAGAGATCAATGTTTGGAGAAGCTATCACCTACTAATTAGGTAGGACTAGGAGAAACAACTGGCATCTAAAACTATCTTTCCAGTGGGTGAATATCTCCTACCATCTGAAGCTAAAGTGAATAAACCCCTGATGGAGAAATTTGGATAAATTGGAATATCTAGTATTGTGCATATAGGTTTCTCTTTGCAGAGACTTGGATCAGTGGGAAGGAGGGTGTCTTATGTGATTGTAAAAAGGGCCTGGACAGAGACACTATTGCAAGGGTCTCATGGGTGGAGGTAAGGGGTCTCCTCGAGATCTCATGAATCTGCATACTGAGGTGGTGCTGATCTCTGCCTGTAACTTATTGCTTCTGTGTGAGCTCTACAAAGGAAGGAGGTGATAATATTGTTGTGTGGATTGATGGGAGTTATTCTAAGGCTCCTCCATTTGAGTCTGTTGTGGGTGGAAAATTTGACAAGTCAAATTGTGCTCCGATTGGATGAATTGATAGCATCAAAGCTTCTTTATTCAAAATAATAGAAAATCTATTGCTGCAAGTGATACTATTGTTGAATTCATATAAGGAAGCCTCTGTTGCCTGCATATTAGATAAAACCTTTGTACAGTGAAAAACTTTGTAGTGATATCTTTTTCTAATTGTATTTGAAGTGTTTTCTTCCACTTCTAACATCGACATATACAATGCATATAACCTGTAAAATTCTAATATAAATTTATACATTGTGGTGCTCTTTCTAAAAAAGGTGCTGAGAAATCCCTAAGCTCAAAAATATTTCCTTCTCTAGAAACTATCAAATCTCTACATTTGAAATAATTTGAACATGAATAGTTTTCCTTCCCATATAACATATCGATCCCCATTTTTTTACCATATTATTCATCTCATGGATCTATTTGTAGAGCGGCAGGGAGTTCTAATAATGCTGTAGAATTTATATTTGCACGACAATATTTTTGCTAGAGTTTTCTCTTCATGGATTTTGTGTAATGGGTCTGTTTAAATTTGAATATTTTGTTGCCTTCATGATAAATAATCAAACTCATCACCACTAATACACATGGGATCATCACCAAGAGATACATAAACATCATTTGGCTCATAGTTTTAGGACTCCTCAAACTCCTCTCCAACCTCAATATCAGTGCTAGTAATAGCATGAGCAATGACACCACACTTAGCAAAACTAGAAAAACGTGTTTTCCAGATTGCACGAGAACTACTTCCCTCAAGAGTCACCATGTGCCATGCTTGGTATCGATGGTTCACTTCCTTCAACTCCTGGATCAACTACCATATCTTCATAGGAACTAACACCTCGAACTCCACTAGAAAACGATATACCATTTTGTACTAGTGATTCACCATTTGTGCAGGTGATTCGCCATGATTTTACATGATAATATAATCTTGTGAGAGATTTGGAAAAAAGAATTATATATACATATTATATTATTAATAAAATTGCCTTCCATTTTTCTTATGTATCATGGGGATTCACCCATTGATTATACATATAAATTTAGGGAGGTTCTTAAAATTTTCCCTGGTGTACACATAAGAAATCCAATAAGAAGCCCTCAGGAGGTGCAAAATGTGAAGCACTTGCTTCACAATTTGAGTGGATTTCACCCTCATCCATATGTAGAGTGTCATCAGTGATGTGTATTGTGTGGTACCTATATAGTGGAGCATCATTTGATATGACCTACAACAAAGAGTTCTTCAATGACTTGGAGGTGAATGACCCTCAAATGCACATCGAGATGGGAGATGATGGGAGGTATAGCATGACCGACATCATTACTATTACCTTTTAGAGGGAGTTTTTTTCTCCTCTCACATTGAAATATGTCATGTATGTTTCTTGTTTGAAAAGGAACTTAGTTTTAGTTTCTATTTTGTTAGACTATGGCTATGATGTGATATTTAGTAAAGGAAATGTGTTCCTTAGTAACATAGCCACGATACAAGTGAATAAGATCAAGGTTCAGGTAAATAACTGCTACAAATTGGATATATAATATTGTGCTTCGTTGAGCACAAAATCAGAGAGGGTGGAGAGAGGATAAATCAGTGAGTTATGGCATAGAAGATTGTGCCATCTACACCACGAAGCTTTGAAGATCATGCAAAAGTTTTCTACAAGAATTCCCAAGGGTGCACTTGAGCAGTGTGATACATGCATAGGGTGTACGTTGGGGAAGTACACCAAATCCACCTTTCGTGGTATGGGAAATAGAGCGTAAGTGTCATTGAAAGAGTTCACTCACATGTGTGTGGACCGTTCACGACAGCCTCTATGGAAAAAAACGGGTATTACATGATTTTTGTAGATGATTTTTCATGCATGTGTTGGATATTCTTCATGAATAATAAGTACCATACGTTCTCAAAATTTTGTGAGTTAAAAGAACTTCTTGAAAAATACTGAAGCAGGAAAATGAAGGCTCTCAAGAGTGAAAACAATGGAGAATATTTGTCGAATGAATTCAAGGAATTTTTTTTCATCAGAAGGCATTCGACAAGATTTGATAGAACCCCATAACCGATAACACAATGGGGTTGCAGAAATTCAAAACATAAGCATTGCAATAGCTGCATGGGTGATGTTACATGCTAAGTTTTTACCGTTTCACTTGTGGGTGGAAGCATGCAACACAACTATGTATGTGTAGAAAATGAGTCCTCATCGGATGCTTAGGGTGAGTACACCGGAGGAAACCTTTTCGAGTAAGAAGTCAGATGTGGCGCACTTTAGAATTTTTGGTTCATTAGTTTATTGTCATGTTACCAAGGACGCACAGAAAAATATGGAACAAACAACTCAGTTGGGCATATTTTTGGGGTACACTAATACACCTCAAAACTATTGGGTGTATCTACCATATCATAGGAAGTTAATGATTTGTAGATATGCAAAATTAGATGAAGGGAAGGCCATGAAAATTTTCCTTAACATGGACCTTTAGATGCATGAAGATGCAGAGGTTTTAGCTCCAAAAGAAGAACCTCAAGATGTGGAGCAACCAAAAGAAAAGGAGAAATGAGTGGAAGCACCCTCTCATGCAGAGACATTCAAAGATGGATGGAAGCGAACTAGAGAGGCTGACAGTTTGATTCATGATGCTAGAGAGAATATGGAAGCACCCACATCACAACGTCCAGAGAGAATCCCCCCATATAAGTAAACTAGCTACATGGCTCTTATGAGTGACAATGTAGAGACTGAGCCCTCCTCATTTGAGGATGAATTGAATCAACTAGTATGGGTTGATGCCACGATAGAGGATTGTAACTCCATTTTTAGGAAAAAATCATGGGAAGTTGTCCCAAGACCAGAGGAAAATTCAATTGTAGGATCCAGGTGGCTCTACAAGGTGAAGTGAGAAGGAGATGGGAGTGTCGAGAAACATAAGGCTAGATTTGTGGCCAAGGGGTTCTCTGAGGTGGAGGGCAGATATTACGAGGATACCTTTTCTCCAATAGCACAATACTCTTCAATTATATCTATTCTAGGACTTTCAGCTCATATGGGATGGAAAATACATTAGATGGATGTAAAGAGAACCTTCCTCAATGGAGTGATTAAGGAAGAAGTGTACACAGAGAGGAAAAAAGGATTTGACACCTTCGACAAAGAGTCACGTATGTGCAAAATAAAGGGAGCATTGTGTGGACTGAAACAAGCACCTCATGCTTGGTACACCAGGATCAACAACTTTTTCACTGGGATGAGCTTCACCAAAATTGAAGAAGGTGTGAACCTTTACCACATTATGGTTGAAGTTAAATTATTCATTATATTATATATGTCAATGATTTAATTCTAACACGTGATGAGAAGCTGATAAAATATTTCAAAGATGATTTGAGAAGAGAATTTGAGATGAAAGACATTGGAATCTTGCATTATTTCCTTGGTTTGGAAATTAGATAAAGAGATATGGAGTTGTTTGTCTCTCAAGGCAAGTACTCCAACGATATAAGAAATAATTTTTACATAGAGAGCAACAAACCCATGGAGACTCCTCTAGGAGGGGATTGGAGGAAAGAAGACACTACTTCAGGTGAAGTAGTAGAAGCTACCATTTAAAGGAATACTGTGGGTTCACTTATGTACTTGGTGAACACATGAATGGACATGTGTTATGAAGTTAACCAAATTAGTCAGGAAACAGGGTGAAAATGTGAAGTTGGGTTACACTTTTGTGAGAATCGGGGGCGGAATTTTTTTTTCGGCAATAGTTCGGCCGAAATTTTGAGAAAGTTTGGTTGGACTCGTTCTGCTGTTTAGATTGATGAAACATTGACAGCGTGGGAAAAATTAATTTTTGTCGAAGATGGGAAAACCGGCAACAATAGTTCGGCCGAACTATTGCTTATAAATATATCTCCCACGAATTTTATTCTTTTCGCGTGTCTTTGTTTCTTCTACTTTATTTCTTCGCGTGTCTTTGTTTCTTCTGCTCTGTTGTTGATATTTTTTTGAATTGCTACGACGCTGTTGCTGCTCTGGTGCTATTTCATGCACCTTTTTTTCTTCTACTCTATTTCTTCGTGCGTATTTGTTTCTTCTGCTCTGTTTCTTCATGCGTCTTTCTTTCTTCTCCTCTGTTGTTGATAGTTTGTTGAATTGCTATCATGCTACTGCTGCTCTAGTGCTACTTCTGCTCTGTTGCTAATGATCTACGGTGACATTAAGAAAACCACTAGGTAAGCAAATATTTTTGTTGTTGATCATTATGGGTTTCTGTAGTGAATTGCTTGATCGTTATTGTAAATTATATTTTCTGATATAATTTACTTTTTTTTTTTACTGTGATGCTTATATTTTGTTGAATTGTTCTAGGGCTACTGCTTCTCTGTTGCTGATCATCGGTGGTGACGTTAATCGAACCACCATGCAAGCAGCTCATATCCCTATATTGTTGGTAGTTATAGTTTTCAGGAGTGTTCATAAACCATAACATTGATGAAGTCATACATCATGGCCATATTGTCATAAACATAAATGTCAGGTTAATCCATAAATCACTGACTAGCTCACTACCATATATATCATTTAAGCTATGCATCAACAAAGCCACTGCTATAATATATCTATAATATATCTACTGTTATAACAACAAAGCCATAATCATTCATGTATATTATTTTCAAGCCCGTAATATTACTGTGAATAAAGAGCTATTGTCATGACATCCACATAACATACTTATAGGTACACATCATCATTTTCATACTATGAGTATCACTGGCATACTGCCATACATTACTATTGTCCATAGTACTGATGTATTTATATATCACTGTTATAGGTTATTTTATCACTTAAATTTCACCTTAGATCACTGTTAAACTCGCAGATCACTGGAATATTGCTCAAAATATAAGTGATATCAGAATCCAAGATCATTGTATATAAATTAGTCATACTACATAAATCAGTCATACTACAAGTATCACTGGCATACTGTCATCCATTACTATTGTCCATAGTACTGATGTATTTATATATCACCTTTATAAGTTATTTTATCACTTAAATTTCACCCTAGATCACTATCAAACTCACAGATCACTGTAATATCAGTCAGAATATAAGTGATATTAGAATCCAAGATCATTGTATATAAATCAGTCATACTACGAGTATCACAGGCATGCTGTCATACATTACTATTGTCCATAGTACTGATGTATTTATATATCACTCTTATAAGTTATTTTATCACTTAACTTGCACCTTAGATCACTGTCAAACTCACATCACTAGAATATCTCTCAGAATATAAGTGATATTAGAATCCAAGATCACTGTATATAAATCACTGCCAAATTTTACAAAAAAACTAAGTTTGTAGTTTCGTATGCAAAAAGTGGTTATAGTTCTTAGGTTACAATATGTGTCAGAGACTTTTAGTATGCAGTCATGGTCATGTACCCAATTTATCAAATAGATTATAGAATCTATATATTAGAAACTCGAAACTTGAAACTTGTAAATTTCAGTTATTTTAGAAACTCAAAACTCGAAACTTGAAAGTTGTAAATTTATATTGATCCCTTGTTTTCCTTTATATAATAGAACCATTTTCATATTTACACAAATACCATAACTGATTAGTTATTAGACTACATATCTTCATATAGAAATTGCAAATAGTATGGTGGAAATGTGGATCTCATGACTCTTCATAATGTACAGTGATTCATTCTATATTATTCATAGATAAAATTTCATTAAATACAAGATTTATCATAATGTACAATGATTCATTCCATATTCATTTTTATATTCATTTAAAAGAAGTAAGTACTATGTATTTCACTTCTACTCTAAATAGAGAAAGTAATGAATCTTTCTTGCTTAACCATGCAACCAAAGACTCTTCTAAGTGGAATTATACATTGTCCAAGTAATGAATCTTTCTTGCTTAAACATGCAACCAAATACTCTTCTAAGTAGAATTATACAGTGTCCACTTGTACTTTTCATGTCATCCACACAAGCCTAGTTGAATCTCTGTCTGTTGTCAATGTAAATTTCTCACCTTTTCGGTAATATAGTCCATTGTTTGTAGTCTCTTTCACTTGTATATTAATATCTGTTTGTTGGTAATAGATGACTATATTATATTGAAATATTCCAACTAATATAAATTCCAAAATTATGTCTATTCTAAACCTTGTTATGTATATCAAGCTTCCTATCATATAGATGTAAAGGTTATGATCAACATCACCTCATTCATCATCCATCATCTGAACATAGCTTGCATCCAATTGATTTGGTAAAAACACATTAGCCAATAAACAAACCATTGAAACCAAATGTGATTTCATAGTTCTATAGTCAGAGTTTGTAAAGGGCCAGGTAGCCTTTGGATCTCATCTTTTATGAAATGTGACATATCTAGTAAATGCCCCGACAGTCAATCTCTGGAATAGATCTAAATACAAGTTTCTTATTTTCATATCCATGATCTCAAACAATGAGAGAGAAAAAACCTTTTATATTCAACATGTAAAACACAAATTAGCCATAGAAGTTTCCCATTGAAACCAAAAGTGATTTGATACAAAACATAGGTTTTAAACTAAGAGTAAATGCCCCTACAGTCAATATGTGGAATAGTTTTAGATAGAAGTTTTTCATTTTCATATCCATGACCTCTCAAACAATGAGAGAGAAAAATCCATTTATATGCAACATGTAAAACACAAATTAGCCATATCTCTGGAATAGATCTAAATAGAAGTTTTTCATTTTCATATCCATGGCCTCAAACAATGAGAGAGAAAAAAACCTTTTATATTCAACATGTAAAACAAAAATTAGCCATAGAAGTTTCTTATTGAAACCAAAAGTGTTTTGATACAAAACATAGGTTTTAACCTTATATAGTTTAAAATTTTTTGAAACAATTTTTTAATAAAATGAAAAATATTCAATGTAAAAAACATATTATTTATAGATAAAAATTAATTTGATACAAAACTTATAGGTTTTAAGCAAGTATATAGTTAATTTTTTTGAAAATAGATTCTTAAGAAAATGAAAATTATTCAATGTAAAACACATGCATTCTTATGCATTCTTATACACCCTTATGTCTATGTAAAGTAGTTTAAGTGATTCCATGGGACTTCTACAACCTTGATAGGGTATAGTTGGGACAAGTAGTGTTAACTTCTACAAGTTATATAGGCAGAGTCTGTAAAGGGCCAGGTAGCCTCTAGACCTCATCTTTTATGATAAGTGACATATCCAGTAAATGCCCCTATAGACAATCTCTAGAATCTAGATCTAAATAGACGTTTTTCATTTTCATATCCATGGTCTTAAACAATGAGAGAGAGAGAAAAAATTTCATATTTAACATGTAAAACACAAATTAGCCACACAAGTTTCCCATTGAAACCAAAAGTGATTTGATACAAAACATAGGTTTTAACCTTAGTAAATGCCCCTACAGTCAATCTCTGGAATAGTTTTAAATAGAAGTTTTTAATTTTCATATCCATGGTCTCAAACAATGAGAGAAAAAACCTTTTAAATTCGATGTATGTAAAACACAAATTAGCCACATCTCTAGAATAGATCTAAATAGAACTTTTTCATTTTCATATCCATGGTCTCAAACAATGAGAGAGAAAAAAACCTTTTATATTCAACATGTAAAACACAAATTAGCCATTAAAGTTTACCATTGAAACCAAAAGGGATTTGATACAAAACATAGGTTTTAACCTAAGAGTAAATGCCCCTACAATCAATCAATCTCTGGAATAGTTTTAAATAGAAGCTTTTCATTTTCATATCCATGACCTCTCAAACAATGAGAGAGATAAAACCTTTTATATTCAACATGTAAAAAAAAAAATTATCCATACAGGTTTCCCATTGAAACCAAAAGTGATTTGATACAAAACATAGGTTTTAACCTTATTAAATTCCCCTACACTCAATCTCTGGAATAGTTTTAAATAGAAGCTTTTCATTTTCATATCCATGGTCTCAAACAATGGGAGAGAAAAAAATCTTTTATATTCAACATATAAAACAGAAATTAGCCATAATACTTTCCCATTGAAACCAAAAATGACTTGATACAAAACATATATTTTAACCTAAGAGTAAATGCCCCTACAGTCAATCAATCTCTGGAATAGTTTTAAATATAGAATTTTTTCATTTTCATATCCATGGTATCAAACAATGAGAGAGAAAAAAAAAATTTATATTCAACATGTAAAACACAAATTAGCCATAAAATTTTCCCATTGAAACCAAAAGTGATTTGATACAAAACATAGGTTTTAACATAAGAGTAAATGCCTGTAAAGCCAATCAATATCTGGAATAGTTTTAAATATACAAGTTTTTCATTTTCATATCCATGGTCTCAAACAATGAGAGAGAGAAAAACCTTTTATATTCAACATGTAAAACACAAATTAGCCATAAAAGTTTCCCATTGAAACCAAAAGTGATTTGATACAAAACATAGGTTTTAACCTAAGAGTAAATTTCCCTACAGTCAATCAATTTGTGGAATAGTTTTAAATATAGAAGTTTTTCATTTTCATATCAATGGTCATAAACAATGAGAGAAAAAACCTTCTATATTCAATGTATGTAAAACACAAATTAGCCACATCTAGAATAGTTTTAAATATAGAAGTTTTTCATTTTCATATCCATGGTCTCAAAGAATGAGAGAAAAAACCTTTTATATTCAATGTATGTAAAACACAAATTAGCCACATCTTTAGAATAGATATAAATAGAAGTTTTTAATTTTCATATCCATGGTCTCAAACAATGAGAGAGAGAAAAAAACCTTTTATATTCATCATCCAAAATACAAATTGGCCATAAAAGTTTTCCATTGAAACCATAACTGATTTGAGACAAAACATAGGTTTTAACCTAAGAGTAAATGCCCCTACAGTCAATCTTTGGAATAGTTTTAAATAGAAGTTTTCCATTTTCATATCCATGGTCTCAAACAATGAGATAAAAACCTTTTATATTCAATGTATATAAAACACAAATTATCCATATCTCTAGAATAGATATAAAAAGAATTTTTTCATTTTCATATCCATGGTCTCAAACAATGAGAGACAAAAAAACCTTTTATATTCAACATGTAAAACACAAATTAGCCATAAAAGTTTCCCATTGAAACTATAAGTGATTTTATACAAAACATCGGTTTTAACCGAAGAGTAAATGCCCCTACAATTCAATCAATCTCTCGAATAGTTTTAAATATAGAAGTTTTTCATTTTCATATCCATGGTCTCAAACAATGAGAGAAAAAACCTTTTATATTCAATGTACGTAAAACACAAATTAGCCATATCTCTAGAATATATCTAAATATAAGTTTTTCATTTTCATATCCATGGTCTCAAACCATGAGAGAGAAAAAAACCTTTTATATTCAACATGTAAAACAAAAATGAGCCATACATGTTTCCCATTGAAACCAAAAGTGATTTGATACAAAACATATGTTTTGACCTAAGAGTATATGCCCCTATAAGTCAATCAATCTCTCGAACATTTTTTAATATAGAAGTCCTCATTTTCATATCCATGGTCTCGAACAATGAGAGAAAAAACCTTTTATATTCAATGTATGTAAAACACAAATTAGTCATATCTCTAGAATAGATCTAAATAGAAGTTTTTCATTTTCATATCCATGGTCTCAAACAATGAGAGAGAAAAAAACCTTTTATATTCAACATGTATATAGTATTTAGAAGCGAAAAGTAATTTGATACAAAACATAGGTTTTAAGCTAATCTAGTAAATGCCCCTACATTCAATTTATAGAATAGATCTAATTATAGTTTTTTCATTTTCATATCGATGGTAGTTCTATAGGTAGATTCTGTAAAGGGATAGGTAGCCTATGGATCTCATCTTTTATGAAAGGTGACATATCTAGTAAATTTCCCTATAGTCAATCTCTAGAATAGATCTAAATAACTCTACAGTCAACATGTATATAGTATTTAGAAACAAAAATTAATTTGATACAAAACATAGGTTTTAACGAAGTATATAGTTTTTCATTTTTATATCCATGGTCTCAAACAATGAGAGAGAAAAAAACTTTTATATTCAACATTTAAAACACAAATTAGCCATAAAAGTTTCCCATTGAAACCAAAAGTGATTTGATACAAAACACAGGTTTTAACCTAATCTAGTAAATGCCCCTACATTCAATCTCTAGAATAGATCTAATTAGAAGTTTTTCATTTTCATATCCATGGTAGTTCTATAGGCAGAGTCTGTAAAGGGCCAGGTAGCCTCTAGATCTCAAATTTTATGAAAGGTGACATATCTAGTAAGTGCCCCTACATTCAATCTCTGGAATAGATCTAAATGCCGCTACAGTAAATTCCCCTACATTCAACATGTATATAGTATTTATAAACAAAAAATAATTTGATAAAAAACATAGGTTTTAAACAAGTATATAGTTTTTCATTTTCATATCCATGGTCTCAAACAATGAGAGAGAAAAAACGTTTTATATTCAACATGTAAAACACAAATTAGCCATAAAATTTTCCCATTGAAATCAAAAGTGATTTGATACAAAACATAGGTTTTAACCTAAGAGCAAATTCCCCTACATTCAATCTCTAGAATAGTTCTAATGAGAAGTTTTTCATTTTCATATCCATGGTATTTCTATATGTAGAGTCTGTAAAGGGCCAGGTAGCCTTTGGATCTCATCTTTTATGAAAGGTGACATATCTAGTAAATGCCCTTACATTCAATCTATGGAATAAATCTAAATGCCCCTACAGTAAACATGTATATAGTATTTAGAAACAAATAGTAATTTGATACAAAACATAGGTTTTAACCAAGTATATAGTTTTCCATTTTCATATCCATGGTCTCAAATAATGATAGAGAAAAAACCTTTTATATTCAACATGTAAAACACAAATTAGCCATAAAATTTTCCCATGGAAACCAAAAGTGATTTGATACAAAACATAGGTTTTAACCTAAGAGTAAATTCCCCTACATTCAATCTCTAGAATAGATCTAATTTGAAGTTCTTCATTTTCATATCCATGGTAGTTTTATAGGTAGAGTCTGTAAAGGGTCAGGTAGCCTCTAGATCTCATCTTTTATGAAAGGTGGCATATCTACTAAATGCCCCTACAGTCAATCTCTAGAATAGATCTAAATGCCCCTACAGTAAATGCCCCTATAGTCAAAATGTATATAGTATTTAGAAACAAAAGTGATTTGATACAAAACATAGGTTTTAACCAAGTATATAGTTTTTCATTTTTATATCCATAGTCTCAAACAATGAGAGAGAAAAGAACTTTTATATTCAACATGTAAAACACAAATTAGCCATAAAAGTTTCCCATTGAAACCAAAAGTGATTTGATACAAAACATAGGTTTTAACCTAAGAGTAAATGCCCCTACATTCAATCTATAGAATAGATCTAATTATAATTTTTTCATTTTCATATCAATGGTAGTTCTATAAGCAGAGTCTGTAAAGAGCTAGGTAGCCCCTAGATCTCATCTTTTATGAAAGGTGGCATATCTAGTAAATTCCCCTACAGTCAATCTCTAGAATAGATCTAAATATAAGTTTTTCATTTCTCCCATGAATTTACAATAAATGTCAATTTAATATATATTTTTATTGAATTTGGTTTTTTTAGGGATAAGAAAAACATTAAATATGGTTGAAAAATAGAAATTATGCATAGAAGTTTCCTGCTATGCCGATCGAGGGAATGTAGTGATTACATATGTGCTTTCCAATATTGCGACTAGCAATGTCGTCCAAAGGAAAATGGATATACTAGAAAGAACAAGAAACAACGAGGCATAATATATTGGAATTATAAAAGGCTTGGGAACAATGATGGAGTATGGATCAGATGAAATTTTAGTTTTCACCAATTCTGAACTTGTGTGTAACTAGATGAATGGCGTGTACCAAGTTAAGAAGGAGAGGGAAAAAGAACTGCATGGAATAGAAAACAATATTGTTAACCAATTTCGATTTTTTAGTATAAGGCATTGTACAAATGTGAATAAGATTTCTGATGATTTATTGCATGGGGCATTGCAAATTCAGGATTGATCTATGAAAGATGAATTAATATATGAATTAGAATTATACAGGGAAATGCCAATGCAAGATTCATCTCTCAAAGATGAATTAGTTTTGAGACACTCTTCTTCAAAAATTCAAGATTCATCTCTCAAAGATGAATTAGTGTTGAGACGCTCTCCTTCAAAATTTATTGATCGACATTGTAACATATCTTGAATATGTGTGTGTTGTGTACTTATAAATGTGTCTTTTTTAATGACCATATGATTTTTTTCAATTATATACCAAGTTTCCTCCCACCACACCATGTAAAGCGCAACTTGGTGAACTTCACATTTGCAACAAGTGATGAACTTCACATTTTTATGAAATCAAAATGCGGGTACTTCAACAAATTTTTGTTTAAATGGAGTTTCACTTCCTTTTTAGTGACAATGTGTTTTTTTCAATTTTATACCACGTGTGCTCCCACCATGAAAAACAAAATTTGGTGAACTTATCATTTTTATAAATTTATTTTTCTTAAATTGAGTTTCACACATCAATTAGTGCTTTGAAAGTTTTGTTTTCAGAATTTGTTTATGCTAAATTACATTAATATTCTGAAATTTATTTTGAATTTAATTTAAATTAGTTATTTAAAAAAATAATTGTAAATGTCCACCGTAGATATATATATCATGGATGATGAATGACGAAGATCAACAGAATCCCATATCTCTACGAGATGGGGGGATCAGGGATCGAGAGTTGTTCATGGTAAATTTAAATATAATCTTAAATCTCCATGTATGTGTGTATATATGGAATTCATTCTTTATCAACTTTGTGAGTTAAATTAGTTGTTAATAAGTTTCATTTTTTATTTTTTAGGATATAATAAGAAAAGGGTCTCTACTCCATCCATGGATTCCCATGTTTCACCTAGTCGTGGTATGGTTTTAACAAAATTCAATCAATGAATATGTACACGTGTATTTATATGTATGCATGTATTTTTCAATTGATTATAAATTCGTATTTGTTTATGTAGCTTCTCTCTCCTCTTGAGAGGTTGGTGGTGGTTCAAATCCCCTTAGAGGGCTATCAATAAGTGGTAGCAGGTTGCGTGAAGGTGGTGATATTTATTTCCCTAGAGGCCAATCAATGGTTGGTGCTGATGGTTCTCAGCATGGTCATTCTGGTTCTCAATAGTTTTAGGGTGGAGAAGATGCTAGCCAACCACGTCGAGGTTGCCATCAATTTCAATATTTTTTTCATTGAATTTATACAAATTTGTTTACATGTGTTTTTTCTAATATACAAAATTATATATATATTGATGTAGAGGCTAAAAATGTTCCAAATGTTGGTCAAAATAGATGCAGGGAGGAACGCTACATTCAAGAAGAAGGTTGTCTACCCACCACAACTTATCCGCCCAAAATTTCTAATATAACATGGGAAAGAAACATGGCACAATGCATCTTAGAAATGTGTCAACAACTTGAAGCAGAATTGTGGAGAGATCTCGTGGCTTTGACTCTACCTGCTGAAAGTCGACAAAGCCTTGAAATAGTTACACATTCACTGGGAAAACTAGTAAATGTGTACAAAATTCTTGGGCCAATGACTGATACATTTGTCGAATTCATGAGAAAGAGAAAGGAAACAGTAATGGGTCCCGATAAATGGGAGGATGTAAAACAAAGAGTTACAAAAGAAATGGAAAATTCAATGTTTAATTTCAAGGAAGGGCCAAAAAGAAAAATGTTGAAGGTGCAATATTTCAAACACCCCAATATAGCTCACTATTTGTATGATAGGCACCTTGCGGCCTATGGAAGGCTCCCATGGAACGATGAGGATTATGCTTGTTTTGCAAAATTGTTTTACGCAGAATTTTTTTTGGAAATGAAACCCAATTACAATGACCTTCAGTCATAATTTTTTGGTCGAGGGAAAGGTCGATTATGTGACCGTAGGGGCACTAGGTGAGATGTGGAGTTGCGTCGCCCTGAGCCGCCATTGGTGAGTCAACCTTTTCAGGTCAAAACTTTGTGGTTGGAGATGGATGCGACTTCTCAAATAAGTCGAGAAGCAAGGGATGTCATCATCGAGAATGTTCACAGTGGATTGGGTGGAGTTGATGTTTGTCTAATCGACAAAGAGCACATGAGGATACATGTGCCAATTTTGTGTATTGTACATATGAAGAGATTGACAACATGAATATTGAAGCTCTCAGAATATATGTAAAGAATTGTCGCAATGGTTGGCAAGAATTAATTATTCATGAAGAAGAGGGCATGGGAATGGTATGTGTTAATGACCTTATGGTTCAATTATTTTAACACATACATGTGTACAATTTGTAATAAATACATGTGTATGTACATGTATACATTTATTTATATGTACATTAATCCAACAAAAATGTATCATTATATGTTAAAACACCATTTGAAGTTGTCACGCATGATGAATGATGAAAATGTTAATATCATGTTCAGAGCCTCTAGTTCAAACAATGAAGATGGGTCTCACCATCAAGATATGTTGACAAATGTTAGTGTTTTTTAGGTGATATTTTTAAAATAAATAATTGTGCACACATGTACGTGTACATATATAATAATAAAATTTTTTAACAGATTCCGATTTTGTCCGATGTTTTTGGGATGGCGGTACCTTCTTCTTCCTTCGGAGATGTACCTTCTACATCTTTTGGGATGGTGGTACCTTCTTCTTCCTTAGGATATGTACCTTCTACTTGCTTAGGAGATGCGCCACATCCACAAGTATGGACAATTTTTCACTTTCAAAATTTATGTTTAAGTTATATATATATATATATATATTCCACCTAAAAAATTTTCATTAAAAATTGAGATATATATATATATCTTGAGTTATTTTAAATTTTTTGAATTTTAGGTTTTTGGTGATTTTCTTTTGGAGCCTCTATTAGGAGATGTCCCAAATTCACCTGTAGAAGTATTCAATTTTTCATATATATATATATATATATATATATATATATATATATATATATATATATATATATATATATATATAAAAGTTATAATTTATAAATTGAATTTTATTTAAGTTTTATTATAAATTGAGATCTTGATCTTGAGTTATTTTATACTTTTAAAAATTTAAATTTTAGGTTTCTATAGAAGATTTCTTTAATCCACAGACTCTAGCGACAGATATAGGAACATCCACACCATTTCAATCATTTGAACAAGTTGTCTAACTTTTTTTTTAATATTATTGAAAATAAGTTTATATATGTACACATGTGCATTTTCATCTGGAATTTTTTAATATATATATATATATATATATATATATATATATAACTGTACATGTATATTGTACAGTTTAATGTTGGAGATGTTCCCATGGGGGAAGTTGTAGCAGGCGAAAAAATTGAGAGGGAACCTCATGAGGTATTGCATGATTATATATATATATATATATATATATATATATATATATATATATATATATATACATATATATATTACATGAAGTTTTATATATTCTCACTCATTTTTAAAACATAAAATTTAATGTTTATATGTGCATTGTGTATAAGTTCCCCTGCTTTGCAATATAGCGTGCGGATTGAGACTCTCATAGGAAGGACACTACATCCATCTGTATTTGATGGACATGTTTTATAGATTTGATTTCAAGATTTCTAGTCTTAAATTTACTTTTTTATATATCATCTAGATGCAGAGTCATATATATATATATATATATAACTTGATACTTGATACTTGCGAGATCTACAATTTTTGGACATATTTTATTACACTGTTAATATAATTTTTTTTGTTCCAAAAAGTTAAGTTTTTGATGCTTTTAGTCATTTTGGCATGTGAATGTGAAGTAATGTTGTTATATAATTTGTTTTGTTTTTAAAAATTTTAAGTTTTGGATAATTGAACTACTAGTAATGTTGTCATCTACAAATTAATGTTTTGCTTCTGAACTACATTTGGCATGTGATATAATGATGTGTTATAATTTTTTTGTATTTAAAACTTAAGTTTTGGATGCTTGAAGTACATTTTGCATGTGAAGTAATGTTGTGATCAATAATTTTATGTTAAATTAAAATTTAAGTTTTGTATGGTTTCAATCTACATTTCGCATGTGATATAATGTTAAATGTTTTTATTGGATAGTTGAACTATAATTGGCATGACATCTGAAGTAATGTTGTGATATAATCAAAAAGTTTTTAAAACTCAGGTTTTGGATGGTTTCAATCTACATTTGGCATGTGATATAATGTTAAATGTTTAATGTTTTTATTGAATAGTTGAACTACAATTGGCATGAAATGTGAAGTAATGTTGTGATATAATCAAAAAGTTTTTAAAACTCAAGTTTTGGAAGGTTGAAGTACATTTGGCATGTGATGTAATGTTGTGATCTATAATTTTTTGTTAAATTAAAGGTTAAGTTTTGGATGGTTTCAATCTACATTTGTCATGTGATATAACGTTAAATTTTTTTATTGGATAGTTGAATTATAATTGGCATGGCATGTGAAGTAATGTTGCACGATATCTAAACAAAAAGTTTTTAAAACTTATGTTTTGGATAGTTTCAATATACATTTGGCATGTGATATAATGTTAAATGTTTTTATTGGATACTTGAACTAAAATTGGCATGGCATGTGAAGTAATGTTGTGATATAATCAAAAAAATTTTAAAACTCAAGTTTTAGATGGTTGAAGTACATTAGACATGTGAAGTAATGTTGTGATATAATAAAAAAGTTTTTAAAACTAAGTTTTGGATACCATTTCAATATACATTTGGCATGTGATATAATGTTAAATGTTTAATGTTTTTATTGGATAGTTGAACTACAATTGGCATGACATGTGAAGTAATTTGTTTTGATATAATTAGAAAAAAATTAAAATTCAAGTTTTGGATGGTTGAAGTACATTTGGTAAGTTTTTAAAAAAAAATTCACTCAAACAATAGTATGTAGTATGTAAAGACCAAAAACAATCTTAAGATTACTTTTAGGTACGATCAAGTGTTCTTGAAACATTTTCCCACATGATGATACCTTCATTGACCTTTGAACTAAAGTAGTTCATAGGCTATATGTTTTGCGTCTTTCCCATATAAATCCATTTAATTTTTATTGGAAATATAAGAAGTAGATATATTTTTGTTGAATTGGGGTCAATGTCATTAATGCACTCAACTAGGTAGCCTTGTTGATTTATAAATTGGTAAATTGATGGTCCATTCAGTTTTAATTGCATTCTATAACACACACGCACACACACACACACACACACACACACACACACACACACACATATATATATATATATATCCAATACGTGTATAATATTTTTCCTCAATGCACATATTCGAGCATTGGACAGAGACATTTTGTACTAGATTTTCAATCAGGAATAGAGATGTGGGTCAAATCCTACCAAAAGTCAGAGAAGTGCTTCGATTCTCTTGTCTGAAAGGAATCTTTGTATAAAATTATATTGTGGATGATTTATTTACATTTTGGATACATTTTACCAAAAAATCCCACAAGAAAAATTGGGTGTGCACTGAGTTGATGTATATATCCAGTACATGCAACATTTTTCATCAATGCACATAGTAGAACTACTTGAACAATTAATTGCATTCTAGAACATATATATATATATATATATATATATATATGCAACATTTTTCATCAATGCATGTATAGATAAGCTACTTTCAGTTGATACTAGAGTGTGCATGTACCAAAAAAATTTGTACATGCGCAAACACTTGCACAGATAACATAACAAGGTAGCTCAATTATCCATTCATGGTCGGTTTTTGACATTTTCCATTTCTTAATTTTCATTTTTTTTCTTTGATTGAACCTCTATCAACTTTATGTGTGCTGCACACACCAAGTGAATATATTGAAAACTTATGAAATTAGGTTCATAGTTTTCAAAGTAAGCAAAATCCCCACTTTGATTAGTTTTTTCTGAAAAAATAACCTTTCAGTATAATAGATCCTCTTTCATATAGAAATTCGTGATCATTATATTCTTCTAATAATTTAATTTTTCATTCAGTGCAATGCATCAAATAATACTTCACATTTCCATCGTTGTCAATAGGCGCAATTACAAAAAAAACAACTCTTGCACAATAGAACAAAATTAACAAAATTATACATATTCAAATTTACTTCTAGTTCTTTATCATTAGAAAGCAATTCAAATGTTACCTTCTCTAACAAGATCAGAAACTCGATCACCACGGGATGATATTGTAGTCTCCTCTGATTGCATTTCTTCAAAAATTACAACAGACATTTTTCCCTTTGTATTAACTCTGTATGTTTCCAATCTTTTCCATACATTTATTTTTCGCAAATGTCATTGGATTTTGTGTTGTCTATGCAAATATGAAAAAAAAAAAGAATATTTTATTTTATCCAATGCAAACACATTTCTGGATGATTTTTTTTTAATTGAATGCAATTTTCGAGTCCCTTTTATTGTTTCAATGTCATTTCCAATTGATCTATCTACGTCTTCGATCCCACTATGCCAAAAAAAACCTTTATATGGAAAATTTAAAGAAGAATGTAAATATGATATCAAAATACAATCAAAGATAATCATTGTGATAAATGTACAATGTTTAAAATAGATACCCAATAAAAATTAAAATGAATGTACCTTCACAATTCCCTTGATCTGTTAGTCTCATGGCTTAGAGAAACGATGCACCATTGAACAACTTCTTTAGCGTCAACAAGTCGGCTTGCAGAGGGATTCATTTCATATCTTTGAAGTGCTCGTTTTATGCATGCCCCTGCACCGTCATGTTCTCATTTTCGATGATCAGTCTCAAAGAAATTCCAACAATGTTTAATGTGGTTTTTCTTATGAAGACAACACAACCAAAATAATGATCATGCATATTTGAATTGACCTACGCATCCATCTAACCATATCTAATGTTCATTGAATGTTAATCCCAGACTTTTCAAGGAATCATAAATCTTTTTCAAACAATTTTGAAAATAGTATCATGTGTACGATCATCACTTATATAAAAGTGATACTTTTAATATGTCATCACTCGTTCTTCTATATGATCAAAGTTTTTTCACTGTCTATATAGAATATGGATGAGCATGGAGACTTGGTCATAATTATATTATTCACTCCGAATTTATTTTTGTGGAACAAATGTGTAGTTTTCCGCAAAATCAATTAATGAATTAAAAATGGTCCCCGTGAAATCACAGATTTTGAATCGTTGAAGTCTTGTCACTGAAATTTATGAATGTTTAGTGTATTTGTAAATTTCTCGCCTCAAAACTTTTCTCAAAAAAGTCTATCACAAAAATTTCTTCTTCTCATAATTCAATTCTTTTAACACTATTTTCACCTTGAATCGATGTATGGATGTATTCATATCTCTTCCATCTCACTTTCATGTTGGACAATGATTGATCATTTATATCAATACGATATTTGTTTTTAAATTTAGTCAAATTTCCACAATCATCACATTTTTTACCACCAACACATTTCTTTTCGTAAAATAGTTCATTGCTTTGTCTTTCACATAGAATTTGAGATATTAAATCATGGATAGTAGAAGGAGGAGGTGAATCCTTCCAAAATGTTCTACCAAAATTAAGGAATGTGTCATAATATAACTCAAATTCCACATGATAACGACAACAAGTGTCACGTATGGTGATAGGTTTTACATACCATGGTTTTTGTTGAACAAAAGCACTGATTGACACATGAATTTCACGATTCTCTTCTTTGAACTTGTTGAAAAACTCTATCTGAGTGGTTTCCAAGAAATTTTGTTCATGTTGTTCGTATTGATTTCGTGTTATTCTTCTTCGCATCACATGCTTTGCAGTTGGAAAAACACGCGAATTGTTCTTCCAATATTCATATATTATTTTTTTAACATTTTCTCCAAGTCTATCTTTGTATGGTTTCCCACAAATAACTCTCCAACAAGCGAGTTCATCATTTACATCTATTTGCAACCGAAATTTCTGATGTTTGTGCAAGTTGTTAATGAGTTTCCTAAAGCTTGTGCCATAGATTTTACCAAGAGATTATTTTTAGTACTTGATGAAACCACTGCCATATGTATCGCTCTATGTACAACTGAAACATTTTTTTGTCTAGATATTCTAATTGAATTTATAGCACTATTTATATTTTGCATCACATTTTCCTTCATTTTTTTTCGAATACCCAATAAAGTCATAGCTTCTTTTAATTTCCTTAATGATAGGAGACCTTTCAACATTTGGGCTTGAACTATCACCTTTTCCTTTATTAAATACTTCTCAAAAATGCGGTTAACACGATATCGTATATAATGGTCAACTTTTTTATCTCCATATGTGTGAGTGTCAACATTTTCTAACATCTCATCATCAACATTGATTTCATCTGTACATATTCGAATGAATAATACATAATAAGTTTACATATTCAATAAATAACTAAACTAATAAATATATGTATAATTTCAATAATATGTGCATGTGTTCAACATATATATGTGTGTGTGTGTGTGTGTGTGCATACCTTGTGATTCAGTTTCTTCACTTGAATTTCTTTAGACATTTTCACCATCTTCAATCATTGGTTCAATATATCTTTCACTTTCTCTTTCAAAATTTTGTATCTCATCATCAATGTTCTGAGGAATATCTCTCTCTGTTTACATTGCAAAATATTTTTCAGATTAGTTCATCAAATAAAAATTAAGCTTCACATTTTACACTAGAAAAATTTTAAACATATTAAAATCATAATATTTACATTTACATACCTATTTCAACTTCTAGTTGAGGTTGATTTCCCCTTCAATATTTGAAAGTACTTCTATCTTCCTTTTGCGAGATTGTCTTGTCTCTTCTCTACATTCCTTAAGGTCTCTTTTTTTATCATATTTTCTCGTACAATTTCTTCGATTTCCCATGATAATAGAGTACGAAGTTCAAAAAATTTCCTTCAAAAATTTAGATAAAAACTCAATTAAAGAAAACATCACAAAAGATTTAATTTAAAAAAAACTCATTTTAAAAATTTTGCAAAAAATACATACTACAATAAAAAACACTTACTTTAAAAAATTCAAGAAAAAATTGTCTTATAAAAATGAAACGAAGTTCAAAATATTTCCTTCGAAGTCCTACAAAAAAATTTCATTTAAAAAGTTACACAAAAACTCATTTTAAAAAATCATTATAAAATATTTACTTCAACCCAAAACCAATAAATGTCCTTTCAAAATTAAGCCCAAATCCATACTTTAAAAAAAATGAAGCCCAAAAAACGGTATCACATACCTCCAAGAAATGTCTTTTGAATGTACCTCCAAGAAAAGTCTTCAAAAATGTTTTCTGAATGTACCTCTAAGAAAATTCTTTAAACCCAAAACAATTCCTTGCAAAATCAGATCAAATGTATGAAAATAATGTGTCTCAAAGAAAAGTCCTTTGAATGTACCTCCAAGAAAATTCCTTAAACCCAAAACAATTCTTTGCAAAATCATATCAAGACTTTTGTAAAATTGGACCAAACGTGAAAAAATATGTGAAAATAATGAATGATTTTGTGGCAATTTGTATTTCCACGAAATTTTTTTTTTTAGGGGCTCAGCAGTACTTTTGAGCCGATGGAAAGTTAGGTAAAATTTCGGCTGAAATTTTAAGAAAAAGTTCGGCCGAACTACTTTGTCATTTGACTTAATGGGTCGTCGATGCAAAAAACAGTTCGACCAAACTTTGTTTAAGAGTTCGGCCAATCTAACGCATCACCTGTTACAACAATGTTACTGATGAAATAGGTAACCACACTGTTACCTACTTTTTTCTGGTAGCATAAAAAGCACCCGATTTTGAAAAGTGGTGATGCAGAATCACCTTTTTTTTTTTGGAGCACATTTCCGACACTCTAATATTTTTATTTATGAACTATGAATATTTCTTTTAAAACATTAGTAATTTTCATGCTAATTTTGAAACGCATTTGATAAATACTAAATTTTTCTTTTTAGAGCGGTGATTTTCGTGCTAATTTTGAAACGTATTGATGCAGCATCAACCTTTTCTTTTTAGAGTGGTGATTTTCATGTTGGTAATAAAACACAAAACTTAGATAAAAATATATATATAAAACAATAAAAATGTAAAAGAAAACAAAATTAACTCATAAAAATAAAAAATTTAAACAAAAATAAATAAATAAAACTAAAAAAAACAAAAATATTCGAAAAATATATCAAAAGAAATGACAAAATTTGAAAAAAAAAACACATAATTTAAAGAAAAAAAAACAAAAATTAACCAAAAAATAAAAAAACATCAAAAACATTTTTTTTCTAAGTTTTAAAAAAAAACCATATAATTAAAAAAAAAAAATTAAAATAGAAAATTTAAAAATAATTTAAATTACAAAATTAAAATTTAGATATAAAAAATAAAATACAAAAAAAAAAATTAAATTTAAAAATTTAAATTAAAAAAATAATAATAAAAAGAAAAAAAAATATAAATTTTAAAATTAACAAAAAAAACAAATAAAAAAAAAAACAAAATTTAAAATTGAAAAAGAAAATTAAAATAAAAAAACTTTCATTTAAAAAAAAAAAAAAAACCCACGTGCAAATAATTAAAAAACAAATATTCATAAATTTACTGTTTTTTTTTTTTAATGAAAAAATTTATAAAATTTAAAAATGAAAAACTAAATAAACTAAAAGAATTAAAAATTAAATTAAATTAAATTAAAATTTAATAAATTTAATAATTGAATTTTAAATTTTAAAAAATAATTAATCTAAAATATTAAATATAACAACAAAATTTAAAAAAAAAACAATTTAAATTTAAAATAAAAAATTTGAATTAAAAAACAAGTAATTTTGAATTTTTTGAATTAAAAAAAAAATATTAAAAATTAAAAAAAAAAGAATTTTTTGATCGTGGTGGTGCCGCCAATCATCCTCCCAACCAAGTGGCGGCGAAGGCCGGCCGCTGGGCGGGAGGCTGATTCCGAGAATCACCCTCCCGTGGCAGGAGGCCGATTCCGGGAATCACCCTGAGGCTGATTCCGAGAATCGCCCTCCCACGGCGGGAGGCCGATTCCGGGAATCGCCCACCCATGGCGGGAGGCCAATTTCGAGAACCGCCCTGCCACGACGCGAGAGGCCGATTCCGGGAATTGCCCTACCATGGTGGGAGGCTGATTCCGAGAATCGCCCTGCAGCGGTGCGGGAGGCCGATTCCGGGAATCGCCCCCCCTGGGCGGGAGGCCGATTCCGGGAATCGCCCCCCCTGGGCGGGAGGCCGATTCTGAGAATCTCCCTCCCGCGGTGAGAGGGTGATTCTGGGAATCGGCCTCCCACGGTGGGAAGGTGATTCCCGGAATTGGCCTCCCGTCGCGAGGGGGAGATTCCCAGAATCGGCCTTAGGGCGATTCCCGGAATCGACCTCTCGCCGTGGGAGGGTGATTCCCAAAATCGGCCTCAGGGCGATTCCCAGAATCAGCCTCCCGCCCAATGGCCAACCTCCGCCGCCACTTGGGCGGGAGGCCGATTGGCGACGCCACCACGATCAAAATATTCTTATTTTTTTAATTTTTTAATTTTTTTTTTAAATTCAAAAAATTTAATTTGTTTTTTTTTTAAATTTATTTTTTATATTTCAAATTTGATTTGTTTTTTTTTTTTTTGTTTTTTTTTTAATTTTTTTTAATTTTATTCATTTTTTTTGTTTTTAATTTTTTTTTTCTAAATTTTGTTAAAATTTTTTTATTAAATTTTGTATTTTTTTTATTTAACTCCTTTTTTTTAATTTTTTAATTTTTTTTTATTATTAAATTTTATGTTTAGTTTTTTCATTTAATTTTTTAAAATTTAGTAAATCTTGTATATTTTTTTTAAATTTATTTGAATTTAATATTTTTTTTTAATTTTTAATTTTTTTATTATTATTTTTTTAATTACATAAAATTTTTATATTTTTTTTATTTCAATTAAAATTGTGTATTTAAAATTATATATATATATATATATATATATATATATATATATATATATATATATATATATATAATTAAACTTAATATTTTCAAATTAATTTGTTTTTATTTTATTTTTTATAATTTAAATTTAATTTATTTTTTAAATCTATTTGTTTTTTTAATATATATTTTTTTGAGTTTAATATTTTTATTGTATTTTATTTTTTGTTTTTTATTTTTAATTAATTTTTCATTTTTTTTACTTTTAATTTCAATATTATTTTTTTTTTAAAATTTATTTGTTAAAATTTATTATATTTCTTTAAATTAAATTTTTTATTTTAAAATTTATTTATTTTTTCGAATTTAATAAACATTTTCTTTTTTTTTTAAATTTAATTTCTACATTTTTTTTTAATTAATTTCTTTCCTTTTTTAACTTGTTTTTTTTATAATTTAATATTTTTTTTGTTTTCATTTTTATTTTTTTATTTCTATATATTTTCAAATTTTAATTTTTAAAATTTTTTTATTTTTTATTTTTTATTTTTCTTCTTAAAATTTATGTTTTTTTAATGTTTGAATTAAAATTTTTATTTTGTTTTTATTTTTATTTTTTTATTCCTATATATTTTTAAATTTTAAGCTTTAAAATGTTTTTTATTTAATTATTTTTTTTTTTTTAATTTTAGGTTTTTTTTAATGTTTGAATTTTAAAAATTAAAGAATGTTATTTCTATTTTTAAAATTGTCAAAAATATGACACAATTTTATTATTATTATTATTCCAGCAGCAACTGGTTTTGTTTTGAGGGTGTTTTTTCAATCATTTTTCAAGAAACAATTTTGTTTTTAGCATAATTTTATAAAATGTTGAAATTTGACCTTCAAAAAAAACCAAGTGCGTTCTGGAATACACTTTTTTTGTTTTTGGGGTGTTTTTTCATGTTTTTTGAGTCTTTTTGGGTTAAAGTTCCCGTTTTGAGGTCAGGTTACCTATTTCATCGGTAACAGTGTTTTACACAGAGCCAAGCCCTGAATACGTTTATGCAACTTTAGACTGATTAAACTCCATGAAACATTCTGAATTAACTGTCGGAACCAAGACAAGAATTTTCAGAATTCAATCTACTTTTATCAAATATAAATTTCGTGGAATTTCATAAATATTTACTAATTTTAATTATTTTGTAACAAAACGGATGCAAACAATTTTTGAAGGTCATTGGGATTCAGTGAAATCAAAATTCTGTATCTTCCAAAATACATTGTACAAAAATTTGAAAAATTATGGTACATTACATGGGTCTGTCGCCTCTAATGGGTAGCTTTTATTTTTCTAGTTTATAACTTATATGTTAAGAAATTTCTTGCATCGCAAAACATATTCAAAATATGTATTTTTTCATATTGGACCAGTTCAAAAAATTCTAGTAATTATGATATGCATCCATTGGCTTTGTAAATATGACGAAATTGAAGTAGACTCTATCTAGATTGTTGTAACACATTTTGTTTCTCAAAAACACAAATTTTCAAAGAATACAACATTGCATATTAACATGACTTCTTATGAATCCATTGATTGTTAAGAAACACACACTCAAAGAAACATTAAGTTGACTTATCAAATGTGTGTAAAAAAAATCCCAAAAATAAGTAATAGAAAGCTAGCAAAATTTCTAACAACTTTTATTTTTATCGCAAAATGAAATTCTAAATAGAAAAAAAAATTTAGCATGTAGAAAGTTGAAGAACTGAAAAAAATGAAATTTTTTTTTCAAAAAAGGGCAAAAAGTGTAACGCAACTTCACATTTTCACCCAACAGTTATGAAAACCAACCTCTATTGGAAGGCAACCAAACATGTGTTGAGATATCTCAATGGTTCCACTCAGTTTGTTCTTTGGTACAAGCAGACAAAGGGAGTGAAGTTGCATGGCTTCATAGATGCAGATTGGGCAGGGAGTCCATATGACAGGAAGAGCACATCAGGCGGAATCTTCAGTAACAATTTCTTGTTACATCAGGAAGAAAATATTAGTTGCACTTAGTTCATTAGAAACATATTACGTGGATGCCAGTTATGCAACAAATGAGGCTATTTGAATGAGGAAGATTCTTGTTGGGTTGTTTGGTTAACATATGGATCCTACAGTGATTTACTGTGAAAACCAAAGTTGCATCAAACCCTCGGTTAATCCAATTTTTAATGATAGGTCAATATTCGGTACCATCATCGCTCAGATTGTTTGTAGAGAGGGATCATGATGCTAGAGTTCATTCCTATAGAGGAACAAGATGCATTCATTTTGATGAACGCACTATCAAGAGGTGAATTCGAGTTCCATAGAGGCATAATCAAGGTATCAGATAATTCATTTCTTGCTAAGAGGGAGTGTTGAAAATGACACCAAGAAAGATTATAATTTAATTCTCCCTTGAATTAAATTAGAATAAAATTGTAATTCCACATCACATGACAACTTGTACAAGTTAACTAAGCTAGTTTGACTTATTTGGTTGAGTTAATTGGAGTTTAGGGTCTAACATCAGTCATGTAGAGTGGCTCCAATAAATTAGGAGCCTGTTTGAGTTTATTTTGAGTAGTAATTAATTAACTCAGTGTATCTGAGTTAAAGTCAGTTTAACTAGTTCCAACTGATGCAGGAGATAGTGAGAGGTCAAAGTGTGGAACTTGAACTTGAACCACATGCAGTGATCAATTAGAGAATTGATAAATCAACCATAAATAATTCATGCATGTAAGATAAGAGAAAGACCTAGTTGAGATTGGAGTTCAAGGGCAGTGGACTATCAATTGTATAATCATCCAAATTGTACAGGTGGTGCATGTAGTTAGAGGAAGGCCCTAGATTTATTGCACAATTCATATTGGGAATTTTCCTAATTAATAGGGGCTAATTACCCAAGGAAACAGTGCAAGGAAATAGGGATCCAGATAGGAAGAAATTTGGTTAAGTATTTTCCTAGGCTTCTTTAGGAAGTAGTGAGAAAATAGAGATAGTGCAAAAGTTTCTCTAGTAGGAGAAAAACATTGTAATATTATCATATTTTTTTACTTATGAAATATACAGATAGAGTGTTTTTTAGCCGAGGCTTTCCTTAGAAAACCATTATGTAATGTGTTATTGAAAATTTTTATCTTGTATTCTTTGTGATTTCCTGATCATTTATTGGTTTCCGCAATTGCTAGAGTAGACTCAAGTCTGTTTTTTTAGCATATTACAATTAGTGGTTTGAATCTCTATGTATTTTCGATAACAAGGTACCTAGGGAACCATTTTTCCCAATGGTTCTTTCCCTCATGTCTATTAATAAAATTAATCAATGCCCACTAAACAGATAATCCCTTACATGCTCGCCATTAGCCCATATATTCACATGTTATAATGTTGTACCATTGGCGCAAAATGAAAACCTTCAGTGTTGAGGTTACCTTAGTCATCCATTTTTCAGTATCCAATCTACGGTGGAGATCCCATGTATTATGTACTTTGAGGTCCATATTTTGGGCACTGTAATTGTTGTCCATTGTCCTACTCATATATAATATGAAATAAATCCACATTGTAATTGTGTTACATACACAATCACCATTTAATGGCATTGATCCATTGGGTACCCTCCTTCATGGCCATGATCTTGCATATTATTCCATGGATCCATAGTGTACTTTTTACTGGCATTGCTTCATTTATTTTATACGATGTATGACTATGCCTACCTTGAGTCTGTGTATCATATGTATCTAGTTCACGGATTTTATATGCCCTAACATGTTCCAAGATTTGAGGCTCCCTCCAAGCATGACATTTAGTATTTTGACGTAATGTATTTTGACCATTAGTAGTTTTATATATATATATATATATCTGAACTTGGACATTAGGGGGAATTTATTATCTCACAACTTAAGACTCCCTTGAGATCATTGGAGAAACATTTCAATCAAAGGCTGATATGTTGCAACCCACTTAGGGAAAATCCTAAAAGAAATTCAAATTATCCCTCCAATGCTCCTTGAACACTGGAAGATAGTGTTGCAATCCTCCTAGTCGCTTGGAAAAATGTGTTGAATGGTCGTACCATTCAAATAAAGAGCAATGATGTGGATAGGGTTTTTGGAATGAGAGGATAAATTTTTAAGATGAAAAAATAGGTACCAAAACAAGGATAAAGATGACAAGGCCATGCCAAACCAAGTTATATATGTATAGATGCATCCCCTCCACATCTCCAAATATATTATAAAAGAAGCATCCATGGTAAAAGAAAGGAGGGGGTAAAGTGAAAGTAAGTTAATGATTTTGGAGTTAGAGATAAGCCTATGTTGAGGATGTGAGCCTAATTGTAAATGTAGGTGAGAAGAGAAGCCCTTTATCAATGAACCTAGAGTACTACACATGTATGTTTTAAGTATTGTTCTCTATTGAAATGCGAATGATTTCCCCATGTCATTTCAATCTTATTGCATGTAAACGAGAGTGTCTTTGTTAATATACGAATATTTTTTGGCTTATAGCACTAACATTTTCATAAGAAACTAGAGCTGGGATACCTTGTTGCCTATATTTGCAGATAATTATTATTGGGAGCAACCTTTACGGATGAGGTGTGTCCCTATTCTCATTTCTTTCTATATTGCAAGTGCAAAAGCCCGTCATTAAGAGTAAGTATGTGGATAAGTTACTTTCTCTCACAAATTAGTGGGAAGATATATAGAAAAGACACTTTGGCAACATAAGGATGATCCCACAAAAACCTTTACCTATGAAATGTGTCCCTATTCTCATTTCTTTCCATTTTAAGTGCAAGAGTGAGTCGTTAAGAGGAACTATGTGGATAAGTTACTTTTTCTCACACATTAGTGAGAAGATATATATAGAAAAGACGGTTTGGCCACATAAGGACGATCCCAGAAAACAATGAAGTCCTAGAAAATTCACCCTCTTAATCATTGAGTCTCGTTAATGTTCTCCTCCTATTTCATCATGAAAGGCCTTTCTGACTAGGACCACTCTAAATCGATTCTAATTCTAAACGTATTAAACACCAAAATGGGCTTGAGCGTTAAGATGCATCTAAAATAGTACTACAAATGCCATCATTAAAGTTATGGAAAAGGTTGAAGGCTAATTGCATAAAAGGTTGAAGGGAAATTGCATAAGCAAGAAGAACCAAAACATTAAGTTTGGTTATGAAAGCAGAAAGCTGTGAAAGCATAGAAAATTACAATTACATATGATACACATTTCTATAATAAGAATTTGAGAATTTCAACCATGGAAAACTGTAATCTCAATTATTGGTTCTATCCGAGTGTGTCTTGTTAGTTATTTCCATTTGAACGTAGATTTACATTGGTTAATGATTATGCAGGGCGATTGAACACCGTCCAGCTTCTGATACACATCCAATATCCATGTAGCCAACGTGGAAAACGAAAATATACATTGAAACACACAAAATTTTAAAAACATAAACATGTAAACATATCTTTCATATACTTTCTGAAAAAAATATATACTTTATGAGTTACGCATCTTGAACTCCTTTCTTTGACATAAAAATCTAGTTACAAATCAAATATTACTAAACTACAGGGGCAACAGTTTACTGCCCCTGAAAAACTGTGAATAGCAAAACGGATTCGGCTTTTAACTAAAACAAGCAATCCGCACAGAAGTAACATATATTTAAGCAGCTCTTTCCAGGTAGCCATAGTATCGACGATCAGACAACGTCCTCTGCAATTCAAAATCCCTGTGGACCTTGTTGATGAAATCTTCTGCAGCCTTGTTAACATCTTCATGAGAAATATCCTTTGCTTCCTTCTTATGACATGATATTGCCGCCGAAGCCAAGGAAGGGGGGCCAGAAACATCTGGAAGCAACCCATGTTCCACCGGCTTCACTGTGGACTTGGGTTGCTTCTGGCGTCCATTCTGCTCTTCTGGTCGGCCTCCAAACTTGACTAACCACTTTCCACGCATCTTGCAACACTATAAAATCTCTAATACTAGTTAATGATGATAACAAACAATTTACTATGTTCAGAAGAAAACCCAGAAAAAGAGCAGAGAGACAAAGGAAGAATATCTCCCTTACAAATTCAGAACACGGAAAGAAAAAAAGCAGAGGATGAAGGGGAAATTGGAGGATTGAGCGCAATGAGGAATTCTTCCCTCCATAACCTTTTATATTGAATTAAAGTGGCACTCGTTCTTTCCAAGAAGAACCCTCGAGATATTCGACAATTTGACCCAGAAGCCGCCCACAACAGTTATCTCTCGGAAGAAATATTATTCTGTTTTAAAGTTGATTCCCCGCGTTTCAATTTACACACCACGTGAATAACAATTTCGATAACAATTTTGATTTGCCTGCATTCCAAGTAACAAAAAGCTTAGCTGACTTGCGGGGTTTTCTGTCTGCCTTCCGAAAATACTTATTCTAGCAGAGCTGCTCGTTGCTCATTACTCATTTTCACAATAAATTACCGTGCTAAAGAAGACCAGTCTTTAGCTTGCATACTATTCAAACATACGACTTTTTTTTGCGTGAATATTTTTCGAAACCTGAAATTATGATTTTTAGTTTTTTAACAAACCTTTCTTATTTCATGCCTAATTCGAAACCTCAAATTACCATTTAATTTTTAAAACATTTATTTATTGAATTGTTTTATTTTTAAAACCTCAAATTACTATTTAATTTTGAAAATATTTTTATATTGAATTGTTTTATTTTAAAATATTTGTATATTAAATTGTCGTAAACCTATTGCATGCCTATATAAAAAACTCAAATTATTATTTTATTTTTAAAATATTTTTGTAATTTGATCTTTTCTTAAATAAATTTAAATTCGTATGTTATCAGTTGCTTAACTCACTTGAAGTATTTGAACATAACAATGTATTTGATGGTACATCTTTCATATACGTTCCTGGAAAAATCATTTCTGCATTTTGAACATGTTTCCTTGACATAAAGATTTGTCTATTCTTATAGTTACAAATAAAATATTATTAAACTGCACTAGGAAACATGTCAAAATGCCTAAATCACAACGAAATCGGTGTCTAACTAAAACAAGTGATCCCCATAGAATAAACTAACTTATATTTATGTAGCTCTTTCCAAGTAGCCATAGTATTTAATCTTAGACATCGTCCTCTACAATTCCCAACCATTGAGGACCTCATTGATGAAAAATTTTGTAGCCTGGTTAATATTTTGATGCGAAGTACACTTTTCCTCTTTCTTATCAGACGATATTGTCATTCAAGCCAAGGAAAGGGAGCCACACAATGCAAAAACTGGACCATGTTCCACTTGTTGCAATTATACTCCCAACCACCACCATGAATGAGAAGTGGTTGCAGCCCACAATTTCATAAATTTTGTGCAGAGAAGGACGAGCAAAGATCCAAGAAGCCAGAGGTGTCTTCACGCAATCCACGCAAAATATCAATAGTGTACCTGAGCCTTAAACTCTACATTTATTTCCTTACCTACCAATTTGACTTACCTTTGCCTGCAGCGCACAATCACAAGTTTTTTCATTTCAACCTTAAAGCCTTTCATCATATATTATTTTACCGCCAATGCAATATCCGGTGAGACCTACCTTAACCTTATCGCATGAGCCAAAAAATTGTGTTGCGCCTTATTTCCTTTACACTTCCTTACCGCACTTAGCAACACTTAAGCCGCACCGCAGAGCACACTTCACATTGTTTACCACTTACCTTTCCACCATCGCAAGCTACGTTATTTTCTGTCTGATGCGATTGTGCTATCGCACATCGCATCCGCAACCATTTCTGTTTACCTCTTAGCACCCGAAAGTTAAGTTGTTTGTTTTGCGGTGTGATCATGACATCACACATCGCACCCGCAATTTTTTATGTTTACACGTGTTCGCACCAGTTAAATTTTAAGACCGTCGATCTGCGATCTGCAACGAAGAGTCGGATGCAATGAGGACTCGTGGCCAAAACACATAAATTTTTAAGTCCTCCCTTTTGAATATTTGAAATTGTCTTCGAGTATTTTAGTGTATAAGCATAAATACGGCCTGCATGCCGACTTAATGAAGATATGGGTCTTTTGACAACCCAGGGGAAATTGGTTGTTGAACGTTCGTTCGACAATTGAATTTCATTGATTAGATTAGGTTTTTACAGGCTTCAGCCATTTTGATATAATCAATGTAATTTCATTATGAGAAAAAGGGAGAGTTGAATAGAAAACAACAGTTTGTTCCTTTCTTGTGTTTTGACACTGCCTGTGTATGATTGTTTATATTTCCACATTAATTTGTTATAATATCTGCATTGTGGGGAAAATGCATTTCCTCTGTTTGATTGTATTCAGAAATTCCAACATGGTAGCAGAGCAGGTCTAGGCTCTTGGTGAAAGAAGCACGAGCTTGCTCTTTACTGAAGAAGCTATAAGATTTGTTTGAGAAGCAAATTTCTCCCGCTGTGAGAAATCTTCTGTTTGACACAGTCAAAAAGATTGTTTGTTTGATGCGATCATGATGGAAGAAACATGCACAAGCCTGATGAATCCACAATTACCACAGTTCAATGGTAAAAATTATGGTTATTGGGTCATTACAATGAAGGCCCTATTTGCTTCACAAGATATATTGGAGTTGGTGGAACAAGGTTTCCAAGAACCAGTAGACGCGGTAGCACTAGCTACTTTGACAATAACAAAAGGAGACTTGTTAAGAGATAATAAGAAGAAGGACTCCAAATACCTCTTCTATCTCTTTCAAGCAATACACGAGAGTATTTTCCCAAGGATTGCAGCAGCAACAAAGTCTAAGGAGGCATGTGATATTCCAAAAACAAACTATCAAGGCATGAAGAAAGTGAATACAGTGAAGCTACAAACGCTGAGGAGATATTTTGAAACTCTATGTATGAAAGAGTTTGATAACATATACTCATTCTTCACACATGTGATTGGGTTGGTTACCCAGATAAGGTTTCATGGAGAGACACTTGAGGAAAAAATAATAGTGGATAAAATCTTGAGAAGTCTACCATCAAGATTTGATGCCATATTAGTCTCAATAAAAGAGAAAGGATCTCTCACAATTTTCAGTGGATGAGCTTTGTGCATCCCTAATGTCTCATGAACAAAGACTGAACAGAACATCGAACTCCTCATTGTAGCATGCTTTCAACACACAAATGTCTTTTGGTCGAGATAGAGGTCAAGGAAGATCAAACTATAGAGGAAAAGGAAGAAGCCCACAAGCAAGTGGAAGAAATAGCCCTGCAAGCACAAGTCGAAGGGGCGGCAACTAGAATCAAAGAGAAGGTTCAAGCCAGAGTTAAGCACATGGAAAAAGGTATGATAAATCCCAAGTTCAATTTCATTATTGTAAAAAGTATGGGCATTATGCCAACGAATGTAGAAAGAAACAAAATGACATGAGTAATAGGCAAAATGTTAATTTTGCAAAAGAAAGTTAGAACCAGACTAATGTGCTTCTAACATGTAATGTAGCACAAGAAAAACAAGAAGATGTATGGTTATTACACTCAGGTTGTAGTAACAACATGGCTGGAAACATAGCAATGTTTGCCAATATAGATGAAAATGTGAAATCTGAAGTGACAACGGGGACTGAAAGAAAAGTCTTTGTCACGGGAAAAGGAAGAGTATCAATACTCATAAGGAAGGGACAAAATAAATTTGTGCCAGATGTCTATTATGTACATGGCATGAAATGTAACCTTCTGAGCATTGGATAACTTGTGAACAAGGGCTACACTGTGTTTTTTAAGAATAATGTGTATACTACCATGGACATACCTCCAAGTAAAAGAGTCATTACAAAAGTGCATTTGAAAAAGAATAGGATGTTTCCTCTCAAGCTCAGAACAAACTTGAAGGAAGGAGGTGTGGTAGCAGCAGTCACACAAGAGATCTTTCAAGAATAAGTGAAAGACAAAAACTGGTTATGGCATTTGATATTTGGACATCTAAATTTTGGAGCTTTGAACTTCTTGCATAGAAAAGGGATGGTAAGAGGATTACCACTCATAGAGAAACCTAACATCCTATGTGAAACTTGGATCTTGGAAAAACAACACAGAGAATCATTTCCAGCACGGAAGAGTATAAGGGAAAAGGCAGCCTTAGAGATTTTCCACTCAAATTTGTGTGGACCAATGCAAACATCATCCTTAGAAAGTAATCATTATGTTTTGACATTCATAGATGTTTACACCAGAAATACTTAGGTGTATTTCTTGAAACAAAAAAGTGAAGTATTTGAATAGTTCTAACACTTCGAAGCTATTGTTGAGAGGCAGAGTGGGCAGCACATAAAAGTGATAAGAGTTGATAGATGTGGAGAATATATCTCCAAACATTTCCTACGTTTCTGTAGGGAGAACGGCATACACAAATAGTTTACCACAAGGTACACACCACAACAAAATAGTTTTCAAGAAAAGAAGAATAGGACCATCATGGACATGGTCAAAAGTATACTGAAGGAAAAATATTTGCAAATGAGTATTGTCCTGGAGCTGTCAATTGTGCAGCATATATTTTGAATAGATTCCTAACGAAAGATGTTATGAACAGAGTCCTAGAAGAAGCATGGAGTGGATCAAAGCAATTTGTCACTCACATGAAAGTATTTGGATGAGTGGCATATGCACATGTCCTGGATCAATTAAGGAAAAAGTTGGACAACAAGGGGGAGAACTGTATATTTGTCGGATACAGTGATGACTCAAAGGCCTACAAACTCTATAATCCATCCACCAAGAAATTTATAATTAGTAGAGATGTGCAGTTCATTAAAGAACAATCTTGGGATGGAAGCTTAGAGAAAATAGTGAATGCGAAGACATGTATGTCTCATGAAGAGCAAGAGGAATTGATTGCTGAAGATAATTCCTCCATGGTGGTTCCTCCTCCACCTGCATAAGCTCAGTAGACAACACAACAAGAAGTAAATAGAACAACCTTGAGAAATCAAGGAAGTGCTTCTCCAAGCACACCAAGGGGATCAGAAAATCCCTGAAGTTCATGTGGAACTCCAAGCACACCAAGAAGACCAAGATTCATAAATTTGAGTGAAATTTATGAGCAAGAAGTTGATAATAATAATGATCTGAACTATTTTTTTTATTTTTTTTGTCATGCTGATGACCCAATTCATTTTGAAGATGTAGTAAAAGAAGAAAAATGGATTGAAGAAATGAATGAAGAGATTTGTGCAATAGAAAGGAATGATACATGGGACTTAGTGGACCTCCCAAAAGGTAAAGAAGTCATTAGAGTAAAATGGGTCTATAATACCAAGAGCAATGCCGAAGGCAATATATAAAGGCATAAAGCAAGACTTGTTGTGAAAGGATACAAGAAATAGCAAGGAAGAGATTATGAAGAAACCTTTGCACTTGTCGCAAGGATGGAGACAACGCAGACATTGTTGTCCATTGCAGCACAACAAAAGTGGAAATTCTACCAAATGGATGTGAAACCAGCATTTCTAAATGGAGTGTTGAAAGAGAAGGTATATTTTGAACAACCTCCAGGCTATGAAATTGAAGGCCAAGAGCACAAAGTGTGCAAGTTGAAGAAAGCTCTTTATGGGATAATGCAAGCACTAAGAGCATGGTACAACAAAATTGATGCTTACCTGACAAAAAATGGGTTTGAAAAATGTGACGGTGAGCCCACACTCTACATTAAAGAAAATTATGGTAGGATCTTTATTGTTTTTTTATATGTAGATTATTTAATCTTTACTCGCAATGCAGTTCTCTCATTGCTGATTTTAAAGCAGTCATGAAAAGTTAATTTGAAATAACTGATTTGGTTTTATTGAGATACTTCTTGGGCATAGAAGTTGTCATCACTCAGTAATTTCTCAAGGTTAAAGAAATAACTCATCGAGGTAACCACAAACCTACTTTTAAGCCTTAGGATCTTGCCTTCCTAATGCTTAGAGAGGGCTCTCTCTATATGATTTATCTTTGTTGATTGCATTTGATTTCAGGCTAGTTATGTAGGGTAAATTGGTTTTGGTTTTTGATATGATTTGGTGGTAGAATAACTTACTTATATGGATAGCAGTAAGTCTCTATTCCATTGGGCAAATGGAGTTAATGTGTTAAGCAGTCAAATGAAGATCAAGGTCTAAAGGGAAAGATTTACAAGGAAAGATAGTTGAGTCACTTTATATCTTCAAGGCTGATGGTGAAATTGTTTTGATCAGAAAAAAAAGAGAAATTAAGGGTTCCTAAATCTGGATTATGAGTGAAAATGGAGAGGACAATCGAAACTAGGGAGCAATTAAGGGTTCCCTAATCTGGATGTCAGTGGAAAACATATAAATTATAATCAGTCAAAACAGAGTGTTTTTAACATATTCTGAAATAAAATTCTCGATTTATCATTTAGATTAAGAACACATTCATGAATATATGGAAGACATAAGAAAATTGACAATATGACAAGTGAAATACTTCATTGCAGTGGCCCAACACATGAATCCTGTAATATGATGCTTTATTTCCTATGATCTACTCTGCTGACTTGAAATTGATACAAAAAACCCTTAGGTTCAGAATATTACAGCTACAAAAATGTTTAGCAATTAATTGACACTCAATACTTTAAATGATGAAGTATTTATACAAAATCTAATCTAGAATATCTTGAAAAAATATCAAGATTGGTTTACAAATATCTCAAAGTATATAACATAAATATAAATTAAATAAAGGAAATTAAAAACTAATGAATCTATTTGGAACTATATTTATGGATTGATGGTGAAAAAAAAGATAAATTCGAATTTGATATCAACTCTTAGTTGATGATGAGACTTCCGAGTCACTAACTATCTCCTTCATTTGTGCATTTTGCTCCAAAAAATTTGCAAAATTGGAGTCCAGTGATACCTTTGTATATCTCAATCTGAGATAGATAGGTAAAAAGTGAAAGATATTATTGTAGATAAATATGTTATTGAGATAAACCTCTCTCAGTTTCCAAAAATTTAGTTTTAGTTGTTCACAATATACTCTGTAAAAATATGTCTAAACCAAATGTTTGCACAATCCAAAAAATAGGCTGTGAAGATGTGCATGTATCTCTCATTCTCTAATACCTGTGCATAAAGTAAGATAGGTATTTGTAGGTTGGTATCTTAGGAAAATAAAACGCCTCCAGTTTGGTAAAATTCATCTTGTATTGGTCACAATAGTTTTTGCAAAAGTAGGACTTAAACATGAAATTTCTAGAAAATGTCCCTTCTTGCTATGTTTTCATATTTTAACCTTATTGTTCTTTTAACTGTTTTTACTTTTACTTCAGATAAACTTCGTTTTTTCTGGTGAAAGTGTTTACATCTCTTTTTAACCATTACTTCCTCCGTGTTTACTTTTACTGTTTTACCTTGACTGCTCTATTTTTACTTTTACCTTTTTACAGTAAGATGTATGTAATAGTGAGTAAAATATGTCCTGGAGAGTTACTTTGAACAACTTCGTTGTTGTTGTCGTAGATGTCTTTACTCTCTCAAAACCAATTTACAGTGTAAATTATCCTTTCTCTCCTATATGTCTAGTTTTAGCTTGGTTTTTCTTCTGTGTATGAAATTTCTACTCAGTGAAGCCTACGAATTTAAATCTCAAGAATCCTGATTAAACAATTTGAACTAGTATCAACTGTTTATCGGATTTGTTGATATACTTGAAAAAAGAAACAATAGTTAGTGAAACAAATTCCTGTATGGAGCGCAATAATGGTTTCAGGGAATGGGGAATTTCATGGAAGGATTCCAAATGGTAATGTGGTATCAATTTGGCATTGGCAATGATGTTCTAGTTTTATTCACAAATATGCAGAAATGACTCAAATTTTGGCTTTTCACATAGTGTCGAAGTTACCACAGTAGCTTGGAGTTTTCACATTGGTTTATTGCATAGTGCAGAATGAAATGGTGGTTTATCGCAATGGATGAATGTTTTAATGCATTGTGTAGGGAATAAACCGATAGTTTATCACAATGGGTAGGATAAACTGTTGGGTGATTTTTGCACTACGGGAAAGTGGTAGATGGTTTTCACTTGAGTGGTGCGATGAAATTAAATATTGACACATAGCAGGGAAGTGGGGATGTGAAACTGCCCATTTCACAAGGTCTCCTGGTATTAAACGATCGCACTATAAGGTTTGTGACATGGTTTGATGGCCATTAGATCTGGTATGTTTAGATTTGGATAGTTGAGATGATTCGATAGATTCATCGGATCTGAAGGCGTGGGACCCAGGGCTTTACACTTATGCGTTGGATTTATATATATGGTCGGCTTAGGGAAACTTTATAATAGGTAGGGTATTTATATATGGTGGGCCCAAGATATATCACATGCAAAGAAAAATATTTGTATTAAGTTAAATAAATAAAGGGTTGAGGAAAACATCAATAAGGTTTTTAATATATACGGGATAGGGCTATTACGAGAATTAAAAAATATGGTTAAATGTTAATACATATGTGAGATTTCACTAAGTTAAAAATTCTAAATTTATATCAGGGAAGGATTTTTGTAGTGGGTCCTGATATTAATTTAAACCATTTAGAATTAGGATAAAATATTTTTTGGGTTTTTGATGTATTTTTAAATGAAAATGGAAATTAGTAAAGGGGATTTTATAAGGGAAAATGAGTGAAATATGGGAAAGAGTAAAAATGAAGGAGAGGGGTATTTTTACAAGGGGAATGATTTTATAGGGAAATTAATAAATGAAATGACCAATTTTATGCTTATCCATGCTTGTGAAAAACTTCTTTTGCCTACCCATAAACTACTTTAAAAAAATTTCTTCATTTACATGGGTGCATTTGAGTTTGCAAACCCATATTCATTTTTCTTTTAAAACATCAAACTAACTAATTCTATCCTTATTTCTTCCAAGGGCCCAGATTAAACCATTGAGCTCCTTATTGTTTCTCTACCTAACTAGTGATCTTGCAAGATTAGATTGTTTGGCTAGATCTTTATTCTTTACCTAACAACATGAAATTTAAAGCATGAGAGTTCAAGTTTAAGCTATTTGACCCTCATGAATTGTGGCATTTAGGACAAGCTACACACAATATTATTTGCAAAAGTAAACTAATAGTAGTGGAATTTGAACGTGCAACACTTTCATGATCTATTTTGGTGGGTTTCATATTTAATATTCTTTTTTATCTTTGTTTCTTTTTGTCCTTTAATTGTTCTTTTAGGACTTTACACTCTTTACATTTTTTATTTTTCTAATATGGGAAAACATTTTGTAGAAAGAAAAGTATGTACATATTTACACGAATAATCAAGGTCAATTAAAAATTATGAATCCTATTGTTGTAGGACCCTAACAGTGGTTTCACATGGGGATAGCATTTCCTTATGAGATGTAAGGAACACCGTCGACTAGTTACCTGCTCCATTAGGCCAATCCCAAACATGAATATGCTGTGGCTGAAAACTCTTGAACTGAATTTACAATTTTTTCTACAAACTGAAATCTTATCTGAGACTAAAAGGTATTGCAACCTTCAAACTAGATTAATAAATCATCAATATCTTAGGGCCTTTTCCTTGGCTTCAAATCTTAATGAATTATTTTAAACTAGCGAAAAAATGAAAACTGAAATAAGCTGAAAATCCTACTTACTTACTCTGATCAGTTATCCAACTATTGGTTAGATAAAATGAAACAACCAATGCAACCATTTAAGAATTATCTACTTTGATAGATTTTGCTAAATTTTTGTGTTGATTATCATAAATGTAATTATGCAACCGATTAGAAACTTGTCAACAAATGAGAGAATAAGGAAATACTTGATTTCCTTTGTTGAATCTAGAAAATTTTCAAAAGGATATTCCAAGATATATACACTAAAGTTTAACTGATATAAACAATTGCACATCTATTCTGGATGGTCTCCATGCCATGAAACTGAAATGCTATTTTCATCTTTATCTCCCTGCAAAATTTTTGATAAACTTTGTGATGATATTTCTACTGATTGTAATGTTTGACTACTGAAACCTTTATCATCTTCATCTTGAAGCTCATCATCAATAAATGGAGAAAGGCTTTGAATGCATTCGTTATCCAACATATATGCTATTGGATCATGAAAAACCTATGAGGATGGCTGCAATCTATTGGATATGGATTTCAATGAGATTTCATATATTTTTATACACTGCTTATCCTTTTCTCTAAAGATATTATACCAAATTTCCTTTAAAAGCTAAAATGATTCAAAACATAGTGGCATAAAACTCTCATGTATCATTTGATTGGGTATTTCAATGGAATTTGATAACAGTAATTGTGAAACTGAATAATCCTGATAAAGTGTTTCATTATCCTCTTTGTTTTCAACCACAATACCTAAATACTGCTGATTATTTATGGCTTTAAAGTTGCTTTTAATAAACTGAAATGAAGAAAAAAAAAGAGGTAAAGAACCTTCACTTATTTCAAAATTTTGTGATTTTTCTTCCTCACTCTCATGGCTGATCTGTATTGGCTTATCATTGTATTCTAGCTGCTGAAACTGAGTTTTCTCATCCCACAAACTAGGTTTTTATTGCTCTGTAAAGTTAGCTTGACTTTGGAGAACATAATTATCATCATAATGATCATACTTAGGAAAATAATTAAATGAAGAAATGTCATCAAACATACATATTAAATCGGTAGATTCCGCTTCCACATATTGATCTGTAAATCCATTTTATGATCTATGATAATTGGAATTAGTAGGAATTTGTTCATGCCTATCAACCTATTCTATTCCTTCATGATGATCTTGAACAAAAAAAATCATCTTTCATGGTGATATTTTGTGTCATTTCTTCTATTTTACTTACCAAAATGTCAAGTTTTACCTCTACAATGTTGTTCTTATCTCCTTCTTCTTTCAACTTTTCCTTTATTATTTTCAAATTAAATTCTACATCAATTGTATTTGTACAAGTATTTTTGAATATCTTTTTCTTAACTGAAATTCTATTTTTGGATCAAAGGCACTTGGATAATGCAAGAGAGTTGAATCATAAGGAGGTCTAATATTTTCTGGTATTGAATAATAAACTTGATTAAATATATCAGAAAATTGTTGTATTATTTCATTTGGATGTATTTTTAACTGATTATATTCTTCTATGATACCCAAAAATATTGACTTTAATTATCCATTTGTCAAGAAAAATTTTGACAAACTGCTGGAAAATTGAGATGCTTGCATTAGGAAGATTCTTTAACCAACTCTTTATTGTATTTTGCAAAGAAAGAGAAAAATTTTTGATTCTAAAATCGTCTTCGTCAATCTCAAATAGGTCCAGATAATTCTCAAAACCTTGAATATGTTTTTGGGCAGTGATGTTATTATTTTCTCCATCAAACCTGGGAAGAAATTTGTAATAGTTATCAGGGAAATCATGGATTATAGGAGCTAAAATGAGGGGCTTATATCTATCAGGAACTTTACAAGGTATATGAATATGCACAAGGATTGTAAGATCAGTCTTCATTATTTGATGTTTCTTAATTGGAAAATGATCATCATAAGATTCAGAAGGAAACTACTCGAAGGCATTAGGAGAATTAGTATTTACAATATTTAAAGGAAAATAATTAAAAGCTAATCTAAGATCTTCTGTAAAATACAATATACATTGAAAAAATTTCTTAATGGGAAAGAACATGATGTCTTGGATTTTAATCCAAGTTAAAAGCCTGATCTTTCCGTATTGTTCTTTCAGGTTCAATCCTCCAGTGGATTCTTGATTGTCAAATTGATTTGGAGTCGCCAAGTGGATGATTTTAGCCTTTGTGTGTCTGATCACTGTCCACCATCATAGATCAGGTCTGAACCTGTAAAATATTTTTGAAGAAAATTTTAGTCTCCCCAATAGAGTCACCAATATCTTATCACTCAACAATTTCTCAAGGGTAAAGAAAGAACTCACCGAGGTAACCAAAAACCTACTTTTAAGCCTTAGGATATAGCCTTCCTAATGCTTATCGAGGGCTCTCTTTATATGGTTTATCTTTGTTGATGGTATTTGATTTTAAGTTAGTTATGTAGGGTAAATTGGTTTTTGTTTTTTATTTGATTTGGTGGTCAAATCACTTACTTAGATGGATAGAAGTAGGTTTGTATTCCATTGGGAAAATAGAGTCAATGTGTCAAGAAGTCAGATCAAGATCAAGGTCTAGAGGGAAATATTTACAGGGCAAGATAGCTGAGTCACTTCAGATCTTCAAGGCTATGGTGACATGGTTTTAATCGGGATAAAGGAGCAATTAAGGGTTCTTCAATCCAGATTATGAGTGATAAGGGAGAGGTCAATCGAAACTATGGAGCAATTAAGGGTTCCCTAATCTGGATATCAATGGAAAACATATAAATAATAATAAGTAAAAACCAAGTGCTTTTAACATATTCTGAAATAAAATTCCTGATCTATCATTTATATTAAGACACACATTCATCAATATATGGAATACATAATAAAATTTACAAAATGACAAGTGAAATACTTCACTGTAGTGGCCCAACACATGAATACTATAATATGATGCTATATCTCCTGTGATCCAGTCTGCTGACTTGAAATTGATACAAAAAACCCTTAGGTTCATAATATTACAGCTACAAAAATGTTCAGAAATTAATCCACACTAAATACATAAAATGATGAAGTATTTATACAAATTCTAAACTAGAATATCTTAAAAAATTATCAAGATTGGTTTACAAATATCTCAAATCGTATTACGTAAATATAACTTAAATAAAGGAAACTCAAAAATAATGAATTTATCTGACACTATATTGATGGATTTATGGTCACAAAGAAGAGAAATTTGAATTTGTTATCAACTCTTAGTTGATGATGAGGCTTCCAAGTCACTAACTATCGCCTTCCTTTGTGCATTTTTCTCTAGAAATTCTACAAAATTGGGGTCCAGTGATACCTTTGTATATCTCAATCCGAGATAGATATGTAAAAAAGGAAAGAGTTTACTGTAGATAAATATTTTATTGAGATAACCTCTTTTATTTTCCCAAAATTCAGTTTCATTTGTTCACAATATACTCTGCAAAAATATGTCTCAAATGGAACTTTGCAAAGTCTCAAACATAGGTTGTGAAGATGTGAATGTATCTCTCATTCTATAATACCTATGCATAAAGTGAGATAGGTATTTGTAGGTTGGAATCTTAGGAACATAAACCTCCTCTATTTTTGCTAAATTCATCTTGTATTGGTCACAATAGTTTCTTCAAAACTATGAATTGAACAAGAAATTTCTGGAAAATGTCCCTTCCTGCTCTATTTTCATCTTTTAACCTTATTGTTCTTTTAACTATTTTTACTTTTACTTCGAATAAACTTCATTGTTACTGGTGAAAGTGTTTTCATCTCTGTTTAACCATTACTGCCTCCATATTTACTTTTACTGTTTTACCTTGACTTCTTTGTTTTTACTTTTACCTTTTTACAGTAAGATGTATGTAACAGTGAGTAAAATATGTCATAGAGAGTTACTTTAAACAACTTCATTATTGTTTCTGTAGGTGTTTTTACTCTCTTAAAACCAATTTACTATGTAAATTATCCTTTCTCTATTGTATTGCTAGTTTTATCTTGATTTTTCTTTTGTGTATGAAATTTCTTCTCAGTGAAGCCTTCGAATTTAAATCTCAATAATCTGGATTAAATAGTTTGAACTAGGATTAATTTTTTATCAGATTTGCTTATCTACCTACAAAACAATGCGACAGTTAGTGAATCAAAGGCTTGTATTGTTGTCTCAGGGGGTCCCAACCCCAGTTCGGAGGTTAAAGTTTTCCAACAAACCCCTATACTACTGGCCCTTTTGGTAGTGACATGCTTGCGTAGGCCAAAGTCTCACCCAAATCAATATGGGTGGTTTCTAGAACCAAGTTTCCACACCCTGAGAGAGATACCAGGTAAGTCGAACCGTTTGGCAACTATCAGATCTACTTAGTTAGAGGTCATTCACAGGACTTTAAATGATTAACCAAAGTACAGTTTTACTAGATTTCTATAATAGGCTCGCATCCACGTGAGGACATCCAAGTAATACACATAAAACAATATATTTGCAACAGAATTAATCACATTGTATGTAAAATTATCATAACACAACTAATTCCTAGCTTATAAACACATATCATTCGCAGCTCTTAATAGAATCACATATAATTCAAGTCCACAATAACCATAACCAGATAGATCAAACAACATCAGATATCCGAAATAATTTGCATATATTACTTATCAAAAATTCTCTTACATACCCCAAAACCCACCTGCACACGCAGCCAACACGGTCCGCACAAAGCCAGATGAAGGATCTCTGCGCACACAGCCAGCAGGAGTCCTAACCCAATAACCCAATCCCATATCTAACAGTTCGCACTTAGCATCACTCTCAATTCATTCCTGCCTATTGACTCAAAAAGGTTCAACTATTTATAGTACTTGAGCCTACGCATCCAATGGTCTGCAAACTACGGTTTTTAGACTCTTGCTCTACCCTTGGCCTGCTTACAATGTATTAGGGGCTTTGACTTGCCCCCAAACCCCTGCGCTAGGCTAAATATAATAAAAAAGATACAAAATGGACCAGATTTGTAGCTTGCAGGAGACCCTGTTCCAATAGTCCCCCAACAAAATCTTGTGACTCGTCCCGACTCACTATGGTGGTGCGGTCTCCACCTGTGCGCGCAGTGCATTGATGGCTGCGACTAGTGGGGGCAACACTTCTAGATTCTTAGTAGCCGTGCTTTGTGCAATGTCCATAGGCTTTTGTGATGTCAGTTCTTCTGTCAAGACGGTCACGCTCTCTAGTGTCTAATTTAGTCGCTTAACAGAAACATCAACATCCTATGATAGTTAGAGGGCTACGACAATCGAAGGCTTCAAGCATTGTCTAAGGACATCCTTCTTATGCCAGAATTCCTCAATATCATATTGGAGGGATTTTTTGGTACATAGATGGGCCAGACACTGTGGAGTGACCGAAGTAAAAAGGGTAGCCCTCTTTCTACTACAATTCCTGACTAATTTTTCAAAGGATCAGATCTTGTTGGACTTTGGTCCTATAATGGTGTCCATAGCTGAGGTCACTTGCGCAGAACACTAGGCACATACCTCCTAGGGTGTTTCAGGCTGCAATTTGGCCTGCAAGTCACAGATTTTTTGCTCCAACTGCATCCTAATGACCTGCATTTCTATCCTAGATGCCTTCAACACTGCAACCAATCCTTCAACTTTAGCCCAAGGCATGGCTGTGACCGGGATCTCTTCTATAAACTCGGTGCAGAGTTGGTGGATCACTGTTTCAAGCTCCGCCTACTGCGAGACAGTGAGGAGCACTTCTGCGTTTTGTTGGGCGATGGTCTGCTCGTCTTCCTCTTTTTTCCAAGTTGTTGGTGTACTTTTTGGTCACGATGGTGGATCTCCTGGAACACAACGGTGTGGAGGCCCTATAATGCCTCGTGGGGCAGCTTGGCCAGATTCAACTGTATCCCTGTACTTGTTTGGAGTTGGATTCCTACAAGGGTAGCACTAGGCAAAGAGCAGAGATGGCTTTCTTCCGTAGACAGTGCTGCACTATTGGTTTCCAAGGGAGTCTGTACCTGAATTACGCTTGTCTGCAGTGTATCTGTCTTCAACTGGAGGGTGCGAAGCTCAGCTTGGATGGTGGTGATCGCAACCTTTTTTTGTTCCTCTATGGCTGCCCAATTATCCTCTGTAGCCAGTGTAACTGTGTCGGTGATTTGCTCAAGATCACTGTCAGTTAGTGTGACTGTCGCATCACATTCCTTGCATTGGGCACACTGCTTCTTTTGGGACCCTTTTGCAGGCTCGCTTGGCCGTTTTGTACCCTAGGTGTGGGTGGTATATTTGTCATTCAACCCTCTCGTGCTCAGTTATAGCTGCAAACCGATTTGAGTCTCGACCTCGACGTCCATTTCGGTAGTCTTTGATCACTATGCATCTTTTTTTGTAGCTACGTCTGAGCCCTTCTGGCTTGGTCCTGCGGCCTCCTTGGGGTTGACAGGGGGGTTCACCTTTGTCGCGCTATTCCCTTCGGTGCTCCTTTCACCGGTTTTGAATCCACTCCTCTACGCATGGAGCAAGAGCACAATTATCCTATCAATTTCCTTGTCCTCAGGCCCAATATCCATGATTTCCTCAATTTTTGGCTCTGTAGGTGTCAAAGCGTCCATAGGGTTAGTAGCCGTCATTTTAGCATGAAAAGGGAATCCTAATTCTAGGGAGCTATTGGTTGTGGGAGTGGGTTGATCAATCACGAGCATAACGCTACAGGCCCAGAGAACTGTGCAGCATAAAGAAAATACATACGGTTTATGGAAGTGATACGAAACCCTTGTCTAAGCTATTCTTCCTACTTTATAGTCATGTGATCATCCAATGGTAGGGTAAACTTCACCTAGAACTTACCATCAAGTAAACGGTAAAAAATCTCAAGGAATTTCCTCATTAATTGCCATCTGCCTACTCCATTCGACGATAACTTTTCCTTTTCACCAAAATTTACTGTTTCAGAGGCTATTTTCCACTCCTTATGTGCGCTCCACATACCTGTTGGGATTGGACTAAATTCCTGTGCCTCCTGCGCATCCTTCCCAAACACAGGCTTGTTCCCTAGGTACTTCAAAACCAAAGACATGTTCTTCCAACATGCATCATCCCAATAGAACCAAACCACCTTCATAAGCAAGTTTCTCAGACGTGCTGTGATTAGTGTGTACTATCAAACTAACTTCCTGTAATAACCTGCATGACTGAGGATTTAATGCAGCAGTTTTTTTGCTATAGGAAAATCTTTTTCCTCAATCTGAGCCAACGTAGGGTGTGCCTCAACGCTACCCATTCACAGCCTAAGCGGCCTGGTAACCATGCACATCCCTTCCAATTCTGAGTCAGAGGCATCTTGTGGATCATCCTTACCCACTTTTGGGGCTAGGCTGCGATAATCGACCATACTTAGTACTTGTGCTTCCCACGTGGGTAGTTTAGGTGCGACATACAGGTGTGATTCACCCCATGCCCCAGTGTCAGTGTCTTGCAGAGCTTCATCAATTTCTTTTGTCCCCCTGATCAATCTGAACATCCTCACAAAGTCATATTTTAATGTTTCCCAGTGGTGGGTGCACTCATGTAGCTCCTCATCCAAATACCATGCAGTGGGAAGTGGCCCCAGAGCATGAATAAACAGATGGACCCACTCTTTGGCAGTTTTGTTGCACCATTGTTTGATCCAAGCGAAAAGATATTTTCTTGGGTTTTTCGGCCCAATGAACATCTGGATTCATATGTTAGCAGGGGTCTCAAATTGTAGGATTTGTTAGTGACCTATAAATATAGGATTCATAATTTTGACTTGAATAATGGTAATCTTGTAAATATGTACATACTTTTCCTTCTGCAAGTTGTATTCCGATTTTTTGTAAAAGAATAAAAAATCAAAAATCAAAAATCAAAAAAGAGGGTAAAAAGTCCTAAAATAAAGATCAAAGGCCTTAGAAAAAATAATATACCCAAAAAGAAAAAAGATTAATAAAACATGAAAGTGTGCAAGTCTAAATGCCACTACTTTTACCTTTTGCAGTTGGTTATGGCAGAGTGTCAATAAATGCCATAATCCATGATGAGTTAAACAGTTTAATCTTGACTTGTCATGTTTCAATTTCACTTGTTTTAGATAGAGAATAAATAATTTTCATACAGTTTAATCATGAAAATTCAATAGTTAGGTAGAGAATAAGTGAATCCAACAGTTTAATTTGGATTCCTGGATGAAATAAGTGTAGAATTAGATAGTTTTATTGCTTTCAAAAGGAATAAATGTTGTAAAGGTTGCTAGCTCAAATGCACCTAATCAAAATGGAAGAAAAAATGTTAGCGGTTAAATTGGGTAGGTAGAAGAAGGTGAGAAGCATCATTGTAAATATTATTCACCAGTGCTACAAATAACAAACTTCCCTTCCCCATAGCCATTTATCATTCTAAACTATCAGTCAGAAAGGCTCAAGGCATTTCCTTTACTTCTGTTGGTACCGGACCTAAGGCTCTATGGCTGATTAGTTGAAAGTGTTAAATGTCTATATTAATCCCACAAATCACATCATTTTTCATTCATGCATTTATTTCCATCAAAAATCATAAGTAAAAAGCTCATTTTTACTTAATGATGCTCTAATCCCCATTTGATTAATTTCAGACATTTCATGAAAGCATAAAACCTTCAAAATGACATTTTATCCTAAGTTGAAGTGATGAAGTTATTATAATGTAAACTTGTCTTTAAACTTCACTTTTCTAAGTTATATTAATGTGTTTTTTAGTATACATTTTCCCCTTGTCATATTAACTCTAACTTATTTACTAATTCCTTAGAAAAATAATTTTCTCATATTAATATAACTCCATTTTTATTAAATAGCCACAAAAACCCATTATTATAACTTTAGCCAAAATTTATTATGCTCACATGTTTTAATAATACCCAAAATAAACCTCCTTTGGCTAAAAATAACTTTATTTAAATATCCCGCCCCCTTATGGTTATTAAGCCTATTATGTTTAATTAACTATATAATAAAATATAAAGAAAATCCTTAAACATAGTTCATATATGTTTAAAAGAAAAATGTGAATCTCAAAGTTTAATTTAAGATAAACTTCAAGAACTCCTATACCATTGTTAACATCATTTTTTCCCTTTCCCAATTACCCTTAACCCAAGGGTAAAACCTTAACATATCCTTTTTTCCTGATACATACCCTTTACCAAAGTCCTAACCTTGGTTAAACTTTCATAAGCCCCTCCCCGTCCACTTTATTCAATGTATAAAGTTTGTTTATACACAAACCTTAACAAAGCCCTCCTCACCCTCGGGTTTAATATTAGCCTTCCGATCTTCCTAACCCATTGATCCTACGGTTGAGAATGAATGCAATAAAATCAATCCCCAGGACCCATCCTTCCCTGTCGCATCACATTAAAACCATCCGATCATCATTCCATTTGAAATCTAATGATTCTCATCAAACATAATAATCATATTTCATTCCCATAATTCCCCATCGCGTTGAATAATATTCATTCGATCGTAGACACCTTTTTAAATCCTATGACCCAAATGCAATCCGATAAATCCTTTACCCATCCCCGCCATTGTCATCGGGTTGAACTATAACTGTATATCTCCACTTATCATATCTACAGCTCACGTTAAAATCCCTTGCCCCACTACACTTAATTCGCAACTTTAAATTAAATCTCCACCATTGACATCGTGGAGTCTGATCCAACGATGCAGATCCAATATCGCGTGACTAAAATGATCAACCAAATTTTTGGAAAAATCGCGCGATAAAATATATTTTCATATACCGCCCAATGTTATGTGTCCCTTTTTCATTCGATCATGTTCAAAAAGGTAAATAAAACTTACTTCCCCAATGCAACGTGAAAACCACTTGCTCTCAAAATAAAACCGCTCCTGCCATTAATCCTGCAATAAATGTAATGAATTGCGATTAGACTTAAGGTTTTTGCCTTGGTTTTTTCACTATTTTCATCATATGTCATGCATTCACCATAGAGAACCCTTGGATATAGTTTGCAGAGCCTTCTGATGCCATTTCTGAGCCTTTTCTAAACCTACTTGTCATTCTAAAAGTCATTTTCTTGCTGAAATTCGTCCCTGGAGAATCTCCACACCTTTTGTCAGCTAAATTGCAACTAAATTGAAGACTGTTACAAAACTGCGACCTTCCTCGACCGTAAATATACCTATCAAAGGTATTTTTCATCAACCCGACCTGCAAAGTTCTGAATTTAAAAGAAAAATACACCAATTCAAGTGCTAGTACTTAAATAAGCCCAAATTATCGATCAGTCAAATGTTTCCTAGAAATCGATGTTTCAGTTTTTAAGAGTTTTTATCCATTCCAAAGCTACTTTCACTAATAAAATTAGCTTGAAAGCTTTTTGAAAGTCATCTTCTAGCCCTTTGTGCTTTATAAACCTTTTCTGTCACCCAAAAACCCTGCCCAGAGTTCAATCTTTGCCTAAAAAGCCTTTCAATTTCCTGTTATTTCTCAAAAGAGCTCAAAAACTATGTGATCTTTCTCTTTTCATTCAAAATGGCCAAAAAACATGTCACCCCAAAGTCTGGAGGTCCTAAATCTTAGAGAAATACCTCTAGCAAGTTGCTACAGCCTGAACCTTCCAAAATTAATAAGCCAACTCTTGCCCTTACTATTGAAACAAATGAAGTAGTCAGACCAGTTCAACCACCCATAACCAATGAAGAAAGTAGCTCATTGATTGAGATGGATTATAGAATCTTTGATCCATCAGTAGAATTCAACTTGCTTAAAACTCACAATTGGTGTTTTGAAAAGTTTGTGGACGAGGTTAAAGATGATGTATCCATTTGGGATTCCAATTTTCCAAGGTATATAGTCCCTATCACTTATCAGGCTCCAAATTTCATTAGATTATGTTAGTTTCATTATCTTCCGGATAAGAGGTGTATGGTTAATAAAGATATGGAATTCTTGTTTTATATCAATGCTGATTCCATTAATGCCATGCTGCAAATGAGCGATGACGCCAGAGAAATTTCTTTGTCAATTGAGGATTTGACCCAGCTCTATTTGGATTTAGATTTTCCTACCAGATTCAATACCTTTCAGACCTTTTCGCTAGCTCATGTTGATATCACCAAAGTAAATCCACCCTATGATACCTTTGATTTACTTGAGGGTACAAGAAATATTATCTCTATGCTATCATTTATTCTGGGATATGATAATGATGAATTTACTAATGTTTCCATTTTGGGTTTCCTATCTACATTGTCTCCTGGCCAGCCACCATCAATAATATTCAATTTTGCTAAGCTCATTGCATAAAACATGCACTATCAATTGATAAAAGTACCAAAGGAGGGGGTATTTAGATATACATCATATCTATTACATCTTTTCTTATACTATCAGGTAAGAAAACTCCCTATTGAGTTACAGAAATTGGATGTAGAAGGGAAATTACTTTCAGTAGTGTTCTAGACATCTCTTTTGAATAAGACAACAATGAATACAAATATACATATTTCAATGATTTGTTCATAATACCAGCTATGAACTTGTTGAATAAGTTAGAAACTCTAAGAATAAATGAAGAAACCAAAAGGATTTTACAGTTGTCTGAGAACTGTAAAGTAGGGGATTAGTATTTATACAAGAATCATAAAGAGATAAGAGTGTATGGTGCACTCTTGTCTCCATAAAAATTACCAAAATTTGTTATTTCTAGAATATTTGCCTTGGAATACTTAAGACCGATATTAAATGTAGATGCAGTAAATTTCATGGCTTCCAAGAAGAAGACCCAATTCAAACTTAAGCATCAGATTGGTCCATTTAAAGTTAACAACAGGGAAGCTATGAAAGAGATAACTATCAAATAAAAAGAATAAAAATTCCAAGAAAGCTTCATGTGGAATTATGACCCTCTGGGTATTTTGAGCACTCTCAGGGTAAAGTGCAAGTTGACTCCTTTCCTACATGTGTCAAAGCCAGAGATTGATAAATTTTCCAATCAGATTGAATGGGAGCCAAATACTTTGATTATGATGATACACAGGGAATGCAGAATGTTGATACACTAGGAACATCAGTGAATAATGCATAGGTGACTAAAATTGATAAAGAAGCAGAGGTATCTCACAAAAGAAGTGGAGAGGAGGTCAACTATATTGCAGAAACCATCACAGGAAGGAAATTTAAAACCTCCTATAGCAAGAGAACAAAATTGACTACTGAAGAGAAGGATAAAGCAATGGAAATTGATGATAATAATGGTCAGGAAACTGATGATGAGGCAATAGTGATAGTGAATGAAACACTCAGAGAACTTCAAAGAGACAAATTGAAACACAGGATCAAGATACAGTGATGGTTGAAAAACAAAATGATGTAGAAATTCCTTCTTCCTCAAATGCAACTGATAACAGAGACTTAGACATTCAGATTAAATTCAGAAAAATCAGGGAAAGGAATGAAGAAATAAAAAATCAAGTCTATTCCAAATTTCTGAAAGAGAAACCAGGAAATAAAGATAGACTTCTCACTGCATTTGACTATTCTTCCAACAAAATGATAATGTCATTCTTGAAGCTTATAGTGGTTGATCCCAAGATAGTTGTAGATTATTCAAAGACAGATTTGGAGGTATATGCTGGGGAAATTCATGAACTTTATCAAATTGAGTTCCATAGAAGAAATACAATAATGATATATTAAAAAATAGTTAACAAAACAACGAGTGCTAGCATGCTACAGAAAACTTTGACAAATCTGCAAACACAAATGAAACTGGACAAAGAATCTTTGCATGCCAAAGAGTTGAGAATCGAAGCTTTAGAGGATTTTGTAATTGAAGCTGGAGTAGATCCAGCTAATGTTAAAATTGAAAAGGATTTGATAAAATAGAAAAACGAAGATATTTCTGCCCTAAGAAGGCAACTCAAATTACCTCAGAGTGAACATACCCAATCCAAAGAGATCCTTCAACAAAAGACAGAGAATGATGAATTAAGTTAGTTGGTTTTAAAGATGATTTCTCAACTTAAATAAATGGAAAACGAGACTGAAGCTTTAACGAAGGGAAATGATGTTTCGAAAAAGGCTAAGGAAATCATTCCCACAATCATTCCATTAGTGACTATTGTTGTACCATCCACCTTAGCAGAACATCTAACACCTAAAGGAAAATTTACAACTGCAGTGTCAATTTCATCAAAAGATATTTCTGCTGCTATATCTTCTAACACACAGGTACAAATAGGGATAGAAACAGGATCCATAGATTTAGTAAAAGCCTTGGAGGAAATGAATTTGAAGAATGATGAGATTAAAAATTTGAAAAAAGAAAATCAAAACTTGGAATCTGCCTATAAAGATGTTATGATAACTTCCAAGGATCATGAGTAAAGAGTCAAATCTTTAGAAGAAAGGATGATGATCCTCCAAAATGAAGTGAATCTCATTGATCAGGTTGCCTACATTAAAAAATATTTATGGACCAATATCATTGAAGGCATTGATTCACAATGGCCTTCTATTCAAATCATTTATGAGCAGAAAGAGTTGTTACAGGCTGCAATTGCAGAAATTGATAAAACAAAGAAAGAAATTGAAAATAAGCCACCACAAGCAGTCCAACTCATAGCATTTTTGAACAACAAGAACAACGAAGAGTTAGAAGAGTTGAAAATTGCTGACAGAATAGAGACCATCTTGCAAATCAGAAAATTCCTCACTAAAAGAAACATTATGAATAATCTGGAAGAAAAGTGTGATACTATGAACATATCAATTGCTAAATTCAAGACCAAATATGACCTGGTGAAAAAATCAGGACTTCCAAATATCCATGGATTTAATGAAAAATTAATGGTGCAAAAGGACTATGACCAAAAAATTAGAGCTTATGCTAAAGAGCAGGTGAATAAACCTTTACCATAAGGATCTCCAAGCAGTAAAGTAGTTTTGCAATATTTTAAGAATTTTTTTCTGTAGAATGAAATCAAGCATATATTCATTGTGAAACCAAAATTTTCAAACTATATAGAAGCAGATGAAAGTTATAGAAAGCTAAAAAATATGAATATTCCTACAATTGAGCAGTGGCAAGAATTCACAAATCTGCTATGAATTTGGCAAACCAGTGTAGAAAATTACACATGAAAGAAAAACTTTACTGTTACCTCAAGATGATAAATTAGTGGTTAAAGAGTATGAGTGGTCAAAATGTATCAGTGAAAACAAAATTTACTGCTGGTTATTTTTAAATTACAGCAATAAACAGTGAAGAGAAAGAGTTAAAGAGTATCAGAGCAGAACATAAAAGAGGAGGAGTATAATACAATTCATCTTCCACAATATATTGTCCCAAGTGCCAGCAATACTTCTAGCAAGAAAAATAATCAGTTTGGTTAGATAAAATTTTCTATTTTTCTTGTAAAAGAGGACAGCTTGCCCATATATTTTGCAGTTGTCCCTCTTCTTAGTTAATAATTCCTATTTTCTCTTGAGATATTCTCTCAAAATTTTGAGATATTTTGTAAAAAAATTACTTGTATAAATACTTCATTCTTCGAAGTGTTTTTGGGTGGAATAAAAAGTATCAAGACTACTATAGACCTTTTTGTTGAAAACATTGGTATTTTACGTGAGTTAAGTTGAAGCAGCAGGCTGGAAGCTGAAGCCAATAGACATCATAACTAATGATCCTCGTTGTGATCAGATGAGTATTGTATATTCCAGTTTTTATTGTTTATTTCTTTAAATTTCATTCATACATCTTGTGTTATTTTCCATCTTAAATGAATAACTAGAAAATCTATTACAGAATTAGTGTAAAAAGCTCTCTGTTCTTACTAGTTTTCATGTTTATGTTTTCTACCGATTTCCAGACTTTAGAATTCTTAATTTCTCTTTAGTCTCATTTGACCTCAATTTGCCTCTTCCTTTTATGTGATCTAAGGATTCTTAATTTCCCTTAGACCAGATCATACCACTTCATCAAAATAGTGTTTTCAAACACTTTGAAGATCATCTATCTTGCCCTTAGTATATTTTTTCTTTTGACCTTAGTTTTCTAGTCTTGTTTGCTATAAATTTGACCCCATTTTCAAATGGTTAGGTATATATTTCTATGGTTTCCCTTGTAGTCCTTTATACCCAGAAACTTTCAAAAAATCAAACCAAATTGTCCACTCATAGCTAGCCTAAAATCCATTACAAAAGAAAGCTAAATCTTTAGGAGAGATCCCTCTCCGGAATTTAGGAAGGCTAGATCCTGAATTTAAGAAGAGGTTCTTGGTTACCCCTGGTTTAGTTTAACTATAAAAAAAAATCCCACGACCTAAGAACTACTAGGGTGATAACATACTGGCGACTCCACTGGGTAACTAACCACTCTCTAGTTTTAAGTTTAATCTTGGAGGAATATTTTTAAACATATCTTTTCTAATTTAAGATTAAGTTTAAAGGTTGTGGGTATTTACACAATAATCTTTCTGGCTCCAAAGGAAGTCTATTATACTAGATCCGACCCTGATCCCAACCCTACAGATATAGTAGACAATCTAGACTAGATAGGAAAAAATAAAAAACAAACTGTTAGTTCAGAAACTGAAGTACCCCTGAAAAGAGCTAATTCTTTACCCAAAGAATTAGTAAGCTTATCAGATATTGAATTTGATTTAAAGTTTGAAAAATCATTATTTAGAACCAAGTCTGAAAGTGATTTAAAGGAAAAAGTTTTAGATCTTGTTTTTACTTCTTTTGTGAATGAGAAACAGAAAGTTATTTCAGCACCTATTAAATCAGACAAAACTGAAAGTCAAAGTCCAGTAAAAAGGGTAGGTGTGACAAAAGTTAAATACATTGATGAAGCTATAAAGTTAGCCAATTTTTTGTCTCAATTTAGATCTCCAGTTTCTCAATTATACACCACCATATTTCCAGCAGCAGATTCTACTCTGTATGTTGCTACTTCATTTATAGATTCCACTATCAGTTCATCCCAGAACCTGTTAGTCCTGTGTTGCCTTTGCAGCCTAGGATTATATATTCATCATATCCTCAATCCACTGCTATTTCGTCCACAGAACCATTCATCACTGAGCTGCCCTTGTAGCCTAAATTAGTATTTCCATCATTCACTAAATCCATAACCACCACCACCTTAAGCACTAGCCATACCCCTTTTTTTTTTCATCTCCTTTTCCAAGCTCTTCAAGTTCATCCTTCAGCACATCTACTATTGTAACCAGCACTATCTTGGCCACTACTACTGTACTTCCTAGTTTAGCAAAAATCCAAGCCATGGCAGCCATATATGCTCACTTGGTCTTACGTCAAAATCTCCATGACATGCCCCAAAATTACCAAAAATACATCCCATTGTTTGATAAATTTTCACAAATTACTGCACAACAACATATCACTAGAATGAATGATTTTTGGGAAATTTATGAGATAGATGAGTCTGATGTCAGAATGAGGTTATTTACACAAAGCTTAACTGGAGAAGTAAAAAGATGGTTTAGAAATTTAGGTGCTGGTACTATAGCAGACTTAGCTGCATTCCATAGAGCTTTCCTAAATAAATGGGCAAAGAAGAAAAATCCCCTACAAATATTATTTGTGTTTGATGCTGTTAAGAGAGCCCCAATGAGTCTGTCCAAGATTTTTTGCACCAGATACAACAGTATTTACAATTCTATTCCTACAGACCTTAACCCCACTCCATATTCTGTGCTACTCAAATTCCCTAATTGTTTTGATGTAGACATGGTCTATCAACTTAGAGAAAGGGATGCAGACACCCTAGAACAAATGCAACTAAATGTTGTTGGAGTAGAAAACAATATCCTTGCCAGAAAAGCCAGAATGAGAAACGAGAGGAGGGTTACTATCAAAGAAGGAGCTTCAAACTTAGATGGTAAATTTTATTTTATTAACAAAACATTAGAAAAATTATTTGAGAGACTAGAACACATTGAAAGAATACCACAATGAGAGAATCAATCCCAAATCAGGAATCCCAACTATAGGAAAAACAACAATCCTGGGAAAGGTAAAGAACCCTCCCCTGATCAGAACATAAGACCCTCATTCCAAAAAAACTTTGCAGAAAGTTCACAAAACAATGTTGAGGATGAGGAAGACATCAACATAGTTATGGGGATAGATGAAAACAATACAATTTTCATCACTCAGGAGGAATAGGAACTCTTTGAGCTACAATATTTCAAACTGGAATCTAATGAATCCTTCGACTATAAGCAAGGTTATGACTTCACAATCAATGAAATTCATAGCCAATATAACCTTAGGAGTATGAAAACCAATGAGCCTACTACAAAGAACAATGTTCCAACTAAACAAATTCAAAACAAAAAGAATATTGAGGCTCCCAAAATGAAATTTTTGTAGATTCTTCCAAGAGAAAATAAACAAAATTCAAATCCACCCAGTCCTAAAAAACAGCTTAGTCCAAATATTGTAGATATCACTGATGAGGTTGCATAATCCTCTAAAAATGCCCAACAGTCTAATACCACAAATACCACCAATTCAGCAACAGCTACTGATCCAAAAAAGAATCCAACTGATTCAAAATCATCAAATCCTAAATCTTCTGCTGAGAATTCAAAAATTGATAAAGTATCTGCTAACACTCAAACTTATCCTCAAAAAATAATCAAAGATAGCACAAATTAGGAAAATAAAACAGAAGACAAAAGAAAATCTCAAGCCAAAGGTAAAACTATTGAAACACAAGAAAAATCATCCCAAACCATAGTTCCAAAAGATGAAATAATTCAAGCCATCAAATCTCAGTAAACATTTAACATGCAATCTGAAATATCTAGGTTAAAGATAGTTGTTCCCTTAGTTGAATTGGCTAAAAATGACTTGTATAGATCTATTATTACTAAAACATTGAATGTGAATGAAAATGGGGATACAATTAATATGAGTGAGGATATACCTGAATTAATCTTTGGTCAAAATGTAGATGGTAAGCATTCATATGGGTCAGTACCTCCATTTTATTTAAGTCTTACTATACATGATCAGATATTACACATTGCTATGCTAGATACTGGGGCTTCCCATAACCTAATGCTGAGAGAAATAATGGAAACCCTGAATCTAGACATAACCCAGCCATATAAAGATTTGTTTTCATTTGATTCATCCAAAATCCAATGCATAGGATTGATTAAAGATATGTGTGTAAATTTAGTCCAATATCCTGGTAAAAGCATGATCATGGATGTTGTGGTAGCTGATATCCCACCAAAGTATGGCATGCTTCTTTCTTGCTCATGGGGAGCAAAGTTGCAGGGATCTCTACAACTTGACATGAGTTATCCCACTACCTCGGTATTTGGACAGCCCAAAAAGCTTTACAAAGAAACCTTAATGAAGTTTATGATCAGCAGTGTTGAAAGACCTACCAATTACCCAATCTGTTCAACTCCTATTGATCTTGATTCCTTTATTCTCTGTAACTCTGATCATAATAACAACAAAACTGAATTCACTGATAAGAAACTTAAAATATTGGATGATTACATTGGTCATGAGGCTTTATGGCATTTGGATTTTGATGGATCAGTGAATAAATCAAGACTTGGATCTGGTGTATGGATTACCAACATTGAAACAAGACATTCCCGAGGACATGCCTTTAGATTGAATTTGAAATGTACTAATAACATGGCTGAATATGACGCTTTAATCTTAGGTCTTCAAATCATTAGAAAATTGGGGGGGAAAAGAATATTAGTCATGGGAGATTCGAAATTAGTTATCAAGAAAATAAACATAGAATACTCTGATCATAATCCCAAACTTTCCATGTACAGGGACATAGCACATGATTTGGTTGAAGATTTATTAGAAAGCAAGTTTGCTATCATCCCTTGAAAACAGAACATGCAAGCCCATTATTTAGCAACCTTTTCCAACACTTGCAAATTTCCATTTTCACCATTACATAAATACACTGTTGAAATCAAACACAAACCTATTGTCCCATATAATGTAAAGTAATGGAAAATTTTCTCAGAAGATGAACAAATCTATCACTTTTTGAACAATGAACGAGAGTTTCAAAATTCCCAAATTGATAATGATTGTAATATAGATTCTCCTTGTAACATAGATTCAAATTTCTTGTCAAATAGATGATTTAGAATATTTAGATGTGCATAATTTTAATATACCTACTATATTTATTCACAGTGACATAGATGAATTGGAAAAATTAGATATAGAGGAAATGATGGAAGATGAAACAAATTTGATTTTTTTAAAACATAAAATTTTACCCAGAGTTTTAACTCCCCTACAAGACTTGTTTGATTCCAATGATGTGCCCAAAAGGCCAAAAATGAAACCATTCAAGTCTAATATAGAATATTATAACTTAGGGACAAATGAAAAACAAAAAATGATCAAACTATAAAAATCCTTGTCATCAGAAGAAAAGGTTAAATACATAGAAATTTTGAAAGAATATCAGGATGTTTTTGCATGGAGTTACAAAGATTTTAAAACTTACAACAAAGACATAATTCAACATAAAATTACTTTGAAAGAAAATCAAAAACATTTTCAACAAAAACTAAGATGGATTAATCCAATCGTGTTACCTTTAATCGAGAAAGAAGATGAAAGAATGTTTGATGCACAAATAATTACACCAGTCAGGTATTCTAACTGGTTATCTAATTTAGTGCCCACCAGAAAGAAAACAAGAGAAATTCGACTATGTATAGACTTTAGAAATCTTAATAAAGCTTCCTTGAAGACAATTACCCCTTGCCTAAAATGGATCATATTTTTCAAAGGGTGGTAGGTTCTTCAAGAATTTCTTTACTAGATGGCTTCTCTAGTTATAATCAAATTCTATTTCATAAAGATGATCAAACTAAAACCTCATTTACTACCCCTTGGGGCAGTTTCATGTACGTGAAAATTCCTTTTCGGTTGAGAAATGTAGGAGCTACTTTTCAAAGGGAAACAGATATTGCCTTTGCTAAGGAGATCCATGAATTTTTAGTTATCTATCTTGATGATATTACTTTCTTTTCAAAAACAAATGATGAACACTTAGATTAGTTGAGACAAGCCTTTATCAAATGTATAAAATATGGTATATCCCTTAATCCTAAAAAGACTCTTTTCGGACTAGAAGAAGGAAACCTGTTACATCACATAATCTCCAAGGAAGGCATTAGAATATACCCTACAAGAGTCAAAGATATTTTGAACATTCAACCACCAAGAAATATAAAAAAACTTCAAGCATTTTTGGGTAAAATCAAATTTTTAAGAAGATTTATCTCTAATCTGGCTGAAATCATAAACTATCTCAACAATATGCTTAAAAATGACTCTACAATATAATGAACAATAAAGGCCAAACAATATTTCGAATCCATAAAGCAGGTCTTGACAAAAGTACCAGTCCTCATCATCCCAGATTATACAAAAGATTTCATAATATTTTCCTTTGCATCTGAACACACCATAGCTGCAGTTCTTCTGCAGAAAAACAATCAAGGTTTTGAACAACCAATTTCATTCTTTAGTAAAGCCCTCAGATATTCACCTTTGAATTATAATATAATGGAAAAATAGGCTTTAGCCCTGGTTAAAGCTATCAAGGATTTCAGAGTTTACATACTTCATTCACACATCATTGCATATGTCCCCAATGCAGTAATTGATGATATTCTCACACAAGATGGACCTGATAGTAGGAGAGGAAAGTGGATAGCCACTATCCTTGAGTACGATCTAGAAATAAAACCAATAAAGCTCATTAAAGGATAGGGTTTAGCCAGATTGATGGTTGAATCAAATTGCAATGCTTTAGACATTAATTTCATTGCACAAATAGATGATCAGGAAGAGATGGCGACTCCATTGATTAGTGAGGCCTATCTAGACTCACCATGGTACTCTGATATTATCTTTGTACTAACACATTTACAAGCTCCTCCTGGGCTAACTAAAACCAAAGAAAGATTCATCAAACATAAACTAATAAGGTTTTGTATCTTAAATAATGCACTTTACTGGAATGAAAGTAGTCTGATTTTACTAAATTGTTTATTAAAATCCGAGGCTGACAAAATTATTGAGGAATTTCATGCAGGTGACTGTGCAGGCCACCTATACTGGAAAAGTACAACTGACAAAATACTGAGAGCTGGTTTTTATTGACCATCTTCATTCTCTGATGTTAAAAAAAAATTCACCTCTTGCCACAGATGCCAAATTTTTGAAGGGAATGAAGGGAAAAAAAAACTATTTCCTTTACCTCTTAAGCCTATAACAACTGAAAATCCATTTCAACTATGGGGGTTAGATTTCATTGGTGAAATCCATCCTCCATCTTCATGCCAACATAAATGGATTTTAACTACTACAAATTACTTTACCAAGTGGATAGAAGCCATTCCTACTAGGCAAGCCACTGATTCAGTTATAATCTCATTTATAGAAAGTAATAATTTATCAAGATTTGGATGCCCACATAATATTACTACTGACAATGCCACAGCATTCAAATCCAAGAAAATGGTTTCGTTCTATCATAAATACCATATTACCTTAGGTCATTCCACAACATATTCTCCCCAAGGTAATGGTTTAGTCGAATCATCAAACAAAAGCTTAATCAATATCATCAAAAAATTACTCCAAGACAACAAAAATACCTGGACCAAAAATTTGGTATATGCCCTATGGCCTGATAGACTTACCACAAAAAATTCTATTGGAACTTCAACTTATCAGATTGTTTATGGAACAGATGCAGTCTTCCCTTCTTCCTTGGGTGTTCCAGTCATGAAGATCATCCAGGAATCACAGGTAGAAATAAATGATATTCAACGAAGAGTTAATGAAACCATACATCTCCAACAAACCAGGGAAGAAGTTTATGAAAAATCACAAGTCTTACATGACAAAATCAAAAATATTTTTGATAAAAGGGTTAAAGAAAATGAATTTTTCATAGGAGATCAAGTTTTGAGATGGGACTCACGAAGAGAGGATAAAGGAAAACATGGAAAGTTTGACTTTCTATGGCAAGGACCTTATGTGATATATGGTTACAGGGGTAATAATTAATTTTTCATCAGGAATTTGGATGGAACTGAAATTTAAGAAGGACCAGTGAATGGTAGGATTCCGAAACACTTCTATTCTTTAGAGTCACTCAAAAGTTAGATTGATTTACTTAATCATTAAAAATATTCATTGCAAGTGTGTAGATTGGATTGGAGATTTTATCTACGAAGTTGAAGCCTGAAGAGAAGGCCCTAATATTTGCAGTATAAATTGTCATAAATATGAATTGTTGCAGAAAACATAAGACAATTACAGGATCACCAAAGTTAAAGATGAAGGCTACTGATCTCATAGTTCTTGACATTCCACCAGGAAATTCCATCCCCAAGTGAAGTCGATGTTAGTGACCTATAAATACAAGATTCATAATTTTGACTTGACTAATGGTAATCTTTTAAATATCTACATACTTTGCCTTCTGCAAGTTGTATTCTCATATTTTGTAAAAAATAAAAAATAAAAATAAAAAAAGAGTGTAAAAAGTCCTAAAATAAAGATCAAAGGACTTAGAAAAAATAATATACCCCAATAGAAAAAAGATTAATAAAACATGAAATTGTGCAAGTATAAATGCCATTACTTTTACCTTTTGCAGTTGATTATGGCAGAGTGTCAATAAATGCCATAATCCATGATGAGTTAAACAATTTAATCTTGACTTGTCATGTTTCAATTTCACTTGTTGTAGATAGAGAATAAAGAATTGTCATACAATTTAATCATGAAAATTCAGTAGTTAGGTAGAGAATAAGTGAATCTAACAGTTCAATCTAGATTCCTGGATGAAGTAAGTGTAGAATTAGATAGTTTTATTGCTTTCAAAAATAATAAATGTTGTAAAGGTTGCTAGCTCAAATGCACCTAATCAAAATGGAAGAAAAAATGTTAGCAGTTAAATTGGGTAGGTAGAAGAAGGCGAGAAGCATCATTGTAAATATTATTCACTAGTGCTGCAAATAACTAACTTCCCTTCCCCATAGCCATTTATCATTCTAAACTATCAGTCAGAAAGGCTCAAGGAATTTCCTTGACTTCTGTTGGGACCAGACCCAAGGCTCTATGGCTGATTAGTTGAAAGTGTTAAATGTCCAAATTAATCCCACAAATCACATCATTTTCCATTCATGCATTCATTTCCATGAAAAATCATCAGTAAAAACCTCATTTTTACTTAATGATGCTCTAATCCCCATTTGATTAATTTTCCACATTTCATGAAAGCATAAAACCCTCAAAATGACATTTTATCCTAAGTTGAAGTGATGAAGTTATTATAATGTAAACTTGTCTTTAAACTTCACTTTTCTTAGTTATATTAATGTGTTTTTGAGTATACATTTTCCCCTTGTCATATTAACTCTAACTTATTTACTAATTCCTTAGAAAAATAACCTTATCATATTAATATAACTTCCTTTTTATTAAATATCCCCCAAAACCCATTATTATAACTTTAGCCAAAATTTATTATCCCCACATGTTTTAATAATACCCAAAATAAACCTCCTTTGGCTAAAAATAACTTTATTTAAATATCCCACCCCCTTATGGTTATTAATCCTATTTGGTTTAATTAACTATATAATAAAAATATAAAGAAACTATTTAAACATAGTTCGTATATGTTTAAAACAAAAATGTGAATCCCGAAGTTTAATTTAAGATAAACTTCAAGAACTCTTATACCATTGTTAACATCATTTTTTCCCTTTCCCAATTACCCTTAACCCAAGGGTAAAACCTTAACCTATTCTTTTTTCCCGATACATACTCCCTTACAAAAGTCCTAACCTTGGTTAAACTTTCCTTAGCCCCTCCCCGTCCACTTTATTCAATGTATAAACTCTTTTTATACAAAAACCTTAACAAATCCCTCCTCACCCTTGGGTTTAATCTCAGCCTTCCAATCTTCCTAACCCATTGATCCTATGGTTTAGAATGAATGCAATAAAATCAATCCCCAGGCCCCATCCTTCCCCGTCGCATCGCATTACAACCATCTGATCATCGTTCCATTTGAAATCTAATGATTCTCATCAAATGTGATAACCATATTTCATTCCCATCCTTCCCCATTGTGTTGAATAATATCCGTTAGATCGTCAACACATTTTTAAATCCTACGACCCAAATTCAATCTGATAAATCCTTCCCCCATCCCCACCATTGTCATTAGGTTGAACTATGATCGTAGATCCCCACTGACCATATCTACGGCTCACGTTAAAAGCCCTGGCTCCACAACTTTAAATTAAATCTCCACCATTCACATCGTGGAGTCAAATCCAACGATGCAGATCTAATAGTGTGTGACTAAAATGATCGACCAAAGTTTTTGAAAAATCGCGCGATAAAAGTTATTTTCATATATCACCCAATGCTACATGTCCCTTCTTCATTCGACCGTGTTCAAAAAGGTAAATATAACTTATCGCCCCAATGCAACGTGAAAACCACCTGCTCTAAAAATAAAATTTCTCCTGCCATTAATCTTGCAATAAATGTAATGAATTGCGATTAGAATTAAGGTTTTTGCCTTGGTTTTTTCACTATTTTCATCAGATGTCACGCATTCACTATAGAGAACCATTGGATATAGTTTTCAAATCCTTTTAACACCATTTCTGAGCCTTTTCCGAACCTTCTTGTCATTCTAAAAGCCATTTTTTTTCTGAAATTCATCTCCGGAGAATCTCCACACCTTCTGTCAGCCGAATTACAACTAAATTGAAGAATGTTACAAAAATACGACCTTCCTCGACCGCTACTATACCTATCAAAGGTATTTTTCATAAACCTGAATTGAAAATTTCTCAATTTAAAATAAAAGTACACCAATTGATGTGCCAGTACTGAAATAAGCCCAAATTATCCATCTGAGAATTCCCTAAACCTTCAAAATACAGGGGAAACCCTGTCAAAATTTTCCTGGAAATTGTCATTTCAGTTTTTAAGAGTTTTTTTCCGTTCCAAAGCCACTTTCACCGATAAAACTAGCTTGAAAGCTTTTTGAAAGTCATATTCTAGCCCTCTGTGCTTTATAAACCTTTTCTGTCACCCTAAAACCCTGCCTAGAGTCTGATCTTTGCCTAAAAAGCATTTCAATTGCCTCTTGTTTCTAAAAAAAAAATCAAAAAACTATATAATCTTTCCCTGTTCATTCAAAATGACCAAAAAACAAGTCACCCCAAAGTCTAGAGGTCCTAAATCTCAGACCAGTTCAACCACCCATAACCGATGAAGAAAGTATGTCATTGATTGATATGGACTATAGAATCTTTGATCCATCAATAGAATTAAAATTGCTTAAAACTCACAATTGGTGTTTTGAAAAGTTTGTGGATAAGGTTAAAGATGATGTACCCATTTTGGATTCCAATTTGCCAAGGTATATAGTCCCTATCACTTATCAGGCTCCGGATTTCATCAGATTATGTCAGTTGCATTATCTTCCCGATCAGAGGTGTATGGTTAATAAAGATAGGGAATTTTTGTTTTATATCAATGTTGATTCCATTAATGTCATGCTGCAAATGAGCGATGACCCCAGAGCAGTGTCTCTGTCAATTGAGGATTTGACCCAGCTCTATTTGGATTTAGATTTTCCTACCAGATTCAATACCTTTCAGACCTTTTGGCCAACTCATTTTGATATCACCAAAAGTAAATCCACCCTATGATACATTTGATTTCCCTTAGGGTACAAGAAATATTATCTCTATGCTATCATTTATTCTGGGATATGATAATGATGAATTTACTGATGTTTCCATTTTGGGTTTCCTATCTACATTGTCTCCTGGCCAACCGCCATCAATAATATTCAATTTTGCTAAGCTCATTATAGAAAACATGCACTATCAGTTGAAAAAATTACCAGAGGAGGGGGTATTTAGATATACATCATATCTATTACATCTTTTCTTATACAATCAAGAGGAAAAATTCCCTATCGAGTTACAAAAATTGGATGTAGAAGGGAAATTACTTTCAGTAGTGTTCTAGACATCTCTTTTAAAAAAAGACAGTAGTGAATAGACATATATAGATTTCAATGATTTTTTCATAATCCCAGCTATGAACTTGTTGAATAAGGTGGAAACTCCAAGAATAAATGAAGAAACCAAAAGTATTTTACAGTTGTCTGAGAACTGTAAAGTAGTGGATTGGTATTTATACAAGAATCATACATAGATAAGAGTGTATGGTGCACTCTTGGCTCCATACAAATTACCAAAATTTGTTACTACTAGAATCTTTTCCTTGGAATACTTAAGACAGATATTAAATGCAGATGCAGTAAATTTCATGGCTTCCAAGAAGAAGACCCAATTCAAACTCAAGAATCAGATTGGTCCATTTATAGTTAACAACAGGGAAGCTATGAAAGAGATAACTATAAAATTAAAAGAGTACAAATTCCAAGAAAGCTTCATGTGGAACTATGACCCCCAGGGTATTTTGAGCACTATCAGGGTAAAGTGCAAGTTGACTCCTTTCCTACATGAGTCAAAGCCATAGATTGAATTTTCCAATTAGATTGAATGGGAGCCAAATACTTTGATTGCTGATGATACATAGGGAATCCAGAATATTGATACACAGGGAACATAGGTGGATAATGCACAGGTGACTACAATTGATAAAGAAGCAGAGGTATTTCACAAAAGAAGTGGAGAAGAGGTCAACTATATTGTAGAAACCACCACATGCAAGAAATTTAAAACCTCCTATAGCAAGAGAACCAAATTTACTACTGAAGAGAAAAATAAAGAAATGGAAATTGATGATAATAATGGTCAGGAAACTGATGATGAGGTAACAGTGATAGTAAATGAAACACTCAGAGAATTTCAAAAGAAACAAATCGAAACATAGGATCAAGATACAGTGATGGTTGAAAAACAAACTGATGTAGAAATTCCTTCTTCCTCAAATGCAACTGATAACAGAGATTCATACATTCAGTTAAAATTCAGACAAATTAGGGAAAGGAATCAAGATATAAAAAATGAATTCTATTCCAAATTTCTCAAAGAGAAACCAGGAAATAAATATAGAGTTCTCACTACATTTGACTATTCTTCCAACAAAATGATAATTTCATTCTTGAATCCTATAGTGGTTGATCCCAACACAGTTGTAGGTTATTTAAAGATAGATTTGGAGGTAGACGTTGAGGAAATTCATGAAATTGATCAAATTGAGTTCCATAGAAGCAATACAAAAATGTTATATTAAAAAATAGTCAGCAAAACAATGAGTGCTAGCATGCTACATAAAACTGTGAAAAATCTACAAACACAAATGAAACTGGACAAAGCATCTCTACATGCCAAAGAGTTGAGAATCAAAACTTTAGAGGATTTGGTAATTGAAGCTGGAGCAGATCCGGCTAATGTTGAAATTGCAAAGGCTTTGATAAAACAGAAAAATAAAGATATTTCTACCCTAAGAAGGCAACTCAAATTAACTCAAAGTGAACATACCCAAGCCAAAGAGATCCTTTAGCAAAAAACAGAGAATGATGAATTAAGTATGTCGGGTTTAAAGATGATTGCTCAACTTAAAGAAATGGAAAAATACACTGAAGCTTTAATGAAGGAAAATGAAGCTGAAAAAGGCTAAGGAAATCATTCCCACAGTGATTCCATTAGTGTCTACTGCTGTACCATCAACCTTAGCAGAACATCGAGCACCTAAAGGAAAATTGACAATTGCATTGTCAATTTCATCAGAAGATCTTTCTGCTGCTTCATATTCTAACAGACAGGTACAAACAGAGACAGAAACAGGATCCATAGATTTAGTAAAAGCCATGGAGGAAATGACTTTGAAGAATGATGAGATTAAAAATTTGAAAAAAGAAAATCAAAACTTGGAATCTGTCTATAAAGATGTTATGATAACTTCCAAGGGTCATGAGCAAAGAGTCAAATCTTTAGAAGAAAGGGTGATGATCCTCCAAAAGAAAGTGAATCTCACTGATCAAGTTTCCTACATTAAAAATTATTTACGGACCAATATCATTCAAGACATTCATTCACAATGGCCTTCTATTCAGATCATTTATGAGCAGAAAGAGTTGCTACAGGATGCAATTGCAGAAATTGATAAAACAAAGAAAGAACTTGAAAAAAAGCCACCACAAGCAGTCCAATCCATAGCATTTTTGAATAGCAAGAACATGGAAGAATTAGAAGAGTTGAAAATTGCTGACAGAACAGAGGTCATCTTGAAAATCAGAAAATTCGTCACCAAAAGAAACATTATGAATAATTTGGAAGAAAAGTGTGATACTATGAACATATCAATTTCTAAATTCAAGACCAAATATGACCTGCTACAAAAATCAGGACTTCCATATATCCATGGATTTAATGAAAAATTAATGGTGCAAAAGGACTCTGACCATAAAATGAGAGCTTATGCTAAAGAGCAGGTTAATAAAACTTTACCACAAGGATCTCCAAGTGGTAAAGTAGTTTTGTAATATTTTGAGAATTTTTTTTCTCTGCAAAATGAAAATAAGCATATATTCATTGTGAAACCAAAATTTTCAAAGTATACAGAAGCAGATGAAAGTTTTAGAAAGCTGAAAAATATGAAGATTCCTACAGTTGAGAAGTGGCAAGAATTCATAGATCTGCTGTGAATTTGGCAAACCAGTGTTGAAAATTACACATGAAAGAAAAACTTTACTCTTACCTGAAGATGAAAAATCAGTGGTTAAAGAGTATCTGTGGTCAAAGTGTATCAGTGAAAATAAAAGTTATTGCTGGTTATTTTTAAATTACAACAGTAAACAGTGAAGATAAAGAGTTAAAGAGTATCAGAGTGGAACGTAAAACAGGAGGAGTATAATACAAGTCATCTTCCACAATATATTGTCCCAAGTGCCAGCAATACTTCTAGCAAGACAAAAAATCGGTTTGATTAGATAAACTGTTCTATTTTTCTTGTAAAAGAGGACAACTTGCCCATCTGTTTTGCAGCTATCCCTCTTCTTAGTTAATAATTCCTATTTTCTCTTGAGATATTCTCTCAAACTTTTGAGATATTTTGTAAACAGTTTACTTGTATAAATAATTCATTCTTCGAAGTATTTTGGAGTGGAATAAAATTATCAAGACTACTATAGACTTTTTTGTTGAAAAAATTGGGATTTTATGTGAGTTAAGTTGAAGCAGTAGGCTGGAAACTGAAGCAAATAGACATCATAACTAATGATCCTCGTGTTGATCAGATGAGTATTGTATCTTCCATTTTTCATTGTTTATTTCTTTAAATTTCATTCATACATCTTGTGTTATTTTCCATCTTAGATGAATAACTAGGAAAGGTATTACAGAATTAGTGTAAAAAGCTCTATGTTCTTACTAGTTTTCATGTCTATGTTTTCTACTAATTTCCAGAATTTAGAATTATTAATTGCTCTTTAGTCTCATTTGACCTGAATTTCCTTCTTCCTTTTCTGTTATCTAAGGATTCTGAACTACCCTTAGTCCAGATCATACCACTTCATCAAAATAGCCTTTCCAAACCCTCTGAAGATCATCTATCTTGCCCTTAACATATTTGTTCTTTTGACCTTAATTTTCTAGTCTTGTTTGTTATAAATTTGACCCCATTGCCCAATGGTTAGGCAGATCTTTCTATGGTTTCCCTTGTAGTCCTTTATTCCCACCAACATTCAAAAAATCAAACCAAATTTTCCACTCATAGCTAGCCTAAAATCCATTACAAAACAAAGCTAAATCTTGAGGAGAGAACCCTCTACGAAATTTAGGAAGGCTAGATCCTAAATTTTGAAAGAGGTTCTTGGTTACCCTTGGTTTTTCCTTAACTATAAATGAAAATCCAATGACCTAAGAATTACTAGGGTGATAACAAGATCATCATATCCCGACACTCCTCCCAATCCTAGAATGTCTCCTTATGTGTTCCCCACCATTGCCTAGTTGTTCCACACATGGCTAGCCTAAGGGCCCATAGTCGTCATTCCCTTAGAACCTCAGCTTCAAAGGCTCACAAAAATTCCTTAATATTACCAGAACCATCAAATTAAGGGAGGTCTCTTACCTCTAAGGAAACGCAATGAAAGTCCATTGTAACCCAGAGATATCGCTATCTAGAGACATCATGCAACTGATTCTGCCAATTTTCTATCTCCCTATCTGAGTCAGAGAAGCATTCATTGTCCTTTTCTGAGCAGAGTACTCTTTCTACCATGGGGTTGATCCAATATTTAGTCTACACAATTAATTTGTAGATGTTATCCACTTCTTCATCATTGTGCACTAGCTCTGTGTATCATTCACCTTCCGTAGGGTCTAATAGTACTATCACTTGGGTACTGTTATTCTCAAAAAGCATGATCTTCTTCTTCAAATTAATGATACCTCCCATATCTATGTCCCAATCCAACGCTAGAAGTGCAAGGTAGGGGTCTGCATCTTCTACGATTTGAATGATTTCAAAATCAGCCCGAACCTTAACCCCTCGATATCTATCATGATCTTTGATAGTCTCCCAAAAAGTATGATATTTTTTTTATTGGCCATGCGCATCTAGATATTGGACCATTCCAACTTAGGTTCCCCCATTCATTGCCAAGTCTATTTAGGAAATACATTCAGATCCAACCCTCGGTCCAAAATAACCTAATCCATGTCGTAATCACCAATCTGTGTAGTCAACCTCATCTCCCTAATAGTGTGTTTATTATATCTATACAGTTTGTGTACATCCTCGATTTCTTGAGGGGGGCTAGATTGTGCTGCGCAACTATCTATTAATGCCTAAATATTTTCCACTGCCTTTGGGTTGCGCAGCAACTTCATACATGCTTGTAAAAAGGGCTCGACCTCCTCACCTGCCTTAAGGTCCTCAGGCGGCTGCGAAGTAGATGCCTCTACCTCGGAAAAGTCCTTACGAGATGCGATAAATGGTTCTTTCTTATTTTTTAGATCCAACCCTTCCTATTTTCTAACTGTTGGTTGGATCATAGGCTCGGCTGTAATTTTATTCCCAGGCACCCGAGCGCCATCCCACTACATGTTATGACATTTATGCTTGGATATTTGTCTCGTAGTTCGGCCTTAACACTCTGCACATTCTGTGTAGGTGTCGGCTGCTTTTCTTGCATCCTCGCTATCAAGACTAGACAGTCTTCAATTGAATGGTCTAGCTTCCTGCAATACCAGCAGGTCTGTTTTGTGGGGTTTGGACAGTCCCTTGAAAAGTGCCCTACCTCTCCACAATTATAACATATGAGTTTCCATCGTCCCCGACCTAGGCTTCCACCTCTTCCGCCTCCACTTCCCTTTTTTGGGGAGCCCCCTGCGCTCGAGAGCGATCTGGGTGAAGATGCATTCAACTACACCCTCTAGATATTCCCCCGATTGATCATCAAATCGTATGTTCGACAATTCTATTCATCATGTCCTACCGACCTACAGAACCTGTGCCATTGCTATTTTACTTCTCGGCTGTACGCAGTAAGGTGGGGACAGTGATTCATATCGTGCAGCCCTGGAACGTGGTAATCATCGCACCATAGTGCTGACCCACTTGGCCTTGCCACTTCCCTAGGGCACAACGGACTAGGTCCCCCAAACTGCATGTAGTTTGTTAATAGTAGGCAGTTATCCTTGGTGTGAGCATTCGTCCTGCAACGTATGCACCATATTTCCAGGCTAGCCTCCGTGCCTCACTCCTTTCGTAGGTTCTAGATCTCCATGTGCATTGCCTCTAGTTGTCCTTGGATCTAAGAGTGCAAGCTTCTGTGATCCATAACATTTTAAATTGTAAATGTTCTGGGAAATCACATGAGAAATTTTGGAAGATTTAGAATTTCTTCCAAAATTTTTTCTAAATCTTCCAAAATTTCTCATGTGATTTCTTGAAAGATTTAGAATTTAAATTTCCTTGGATCTGCTAGACACCTAGCTAGGCATCGTCTCTGGGCACAGCTTCTAACTTCATAGTGACCTCCAGGGCTTTTTCCAGTGATTTGAAAGTTTGGTGACCCATAGGTACATGCAGGTGAGGCAGAAAAATAGAAATGAACCAATCCATGTTCTTTCTGTCATCGTACTGAAATCTTCCTTCTCTGATCACCTTCTTCAACCGTTGATTGGCCTCCTATACAAATTCAGAAGGCCCTTGCTTGAAATCCTTTAGATCAACCACTATTTCAGAATAGGACTTAGGCTTCTTGAACTGTTGTTTTAAGGCATTCTTGACGTCTTTAATGGTTGAGTTTCCATGATGTCCGATGTATCCCATGTACCAATCCAAAGCTCTTCCTTCAAAGGTTAGGGACAGATGTGCCCTCTTCACCGCATCACTAGCTACGTTCTGTGCGGTCCACACCGATTCTGCGACAAACCAAAACTGCTCCATGTCCTCATCTCTCACACCCTTAAAGGTAGGAAATTTCATGTGTGCAGCCATGTCGTCTTCTGGTGGTGGAGGTGTAGGCGAATTCTTACCCCTACGTTGGTTTGAAAGTGGTGGGGCAGGAGAACTCTGCGCAGCTGCTTCTCTTACCGGGCTATGGACAAATATATCTCCTTCTAGGTTGGTCTAATAGTATTTGTCACTTTGTGTCGTACTTTTGTCTGGATCAACGGTTATTCACTCGGTGTGGCTACACAGAATACTTTTTTTCACACAGTAATATCTTAATCACTAATGGTAAACTCTTCAGAAACTTACCCCTAAATCCTTTGAAGAATCCTCGCTCTGCTTCAGAGTAGGGGATGAATTGACCGATGGAAAATTTCTTCACGAATCCTCCTAGCACGGTGTCCACCCAGTGATCTACTATTCGAGTGATGGTGTTATCAGCCTTTTCTAACTGTTGGATAAATTTTGGGGTCCACTATGTGACCCGCTTGTCCTTCCAACACTTCTGAAATTCGACCAACCTTGCGAACCACTCTTGGAGCTCGATCGTAATAGTTATGAAGAAGATCATGTAGATCTCTGTGAAAATATACCTATTTTTCCACTTTTTAGTGGTCAACCTCTTACTTTGGTTTTCTTTCACTGTGAATTCCTGAACTTTCCGTTCGAACCATTCATCAATTTATTTTCTTTCAAGTTTCCAGTACGGCCTTCAAATTACCTAATCCTTCTTTCAAAATTCTCCTGGTATCGACAACGAAACATTTGTTGGCTTAGGGGATCCCGACCCAGGTTCGGAGGATAAGGTTTGCCAACAAACTCCTATACTACTAGCCCTTTCGGTAGTGACCTCCTTGCGCTGGCCAAAGTTTCACCCGAAGTAGTATGGGTGGGTGCTGGAATGAGGTTTTTGCACCTTGAGAGAAAGAGTAGGTAAGTCAAACCATTCAGCAACTATCAGATCTACGTAGTCAGAGGCCGTTCGCAGGACATTCAATGATTAACCAGAGTACATTTTTACTAGATTTATATAACAAGCTCGCATCCACATGCGAACAACCAATTATACGCATAAAACAATATATTCGCAGCAGACTTAATCAGATTTTAGATACATTTATCATAAAACAGATAATTCGTAGCTCATAAACACATATCATTCACATTTCATAACATAATCAGATATAATTCAAGTCCACAATAACCATAACCAGATATATCAAACAACAACAGATATCCTCAATACTTCGCATATATTACTTATAAAAAAGTATCTTACATACCCCAAAACCCACCTGCACATAGCCAGCAGGGTCTGCACACAGCCAGATGAAGGATCTCTGCACACACAACCAGCAGGAGTCCTAACCCAATAACCCAATTCCAGATCTAACAGTTCACACTTAACATCAATATCTATTCATTCCTGCATATTGGCTCAAAAAGATTCAACTATTTATAGTACTTTAGCCTATGCATCCAATGATCCGTAAACTAAGTCTTGGTCTACCCTTGGCCCGCTTACAATGTATTAGGGGCTTTGACCGTCCCTAAAACCCCTGCACTAGACTAAATATAATAAAAAATATACAAAATGGACCAGATTTGCAGCTTACAGGAGACCCTGTTCCAACGTGTATGGAGCGCAATAATGGTTTCAGGGAATAGGGAATTTCATGGAAGGAGTCTTGATGGTAATGTGGTATCAATTTGGTGTTGGCAATGATGTTTTCGTTTTATTCGCAAATTTGTAGAAATGACTCAAATTTTTGCTTTTCGCACAATATCGGAGTTACCACAATAGCTTGGGGTTTTCACAATGGTTTATTTCATAGTGAAGAATGCAATGGTGGCTTATCGCAACGGATGAATGGTTGAATGCACTGTGCAGGGAATAAACCAATGGTTTATCGCAATGGGCAGGATAAAATGTTGGGTGATTTTTGCACTACAGGAAAGTGGTAAATGATTTTTGCTTAAGCGATGTGATGGAATGAAATATTAGCACGTAGCAGGGAAGTAGGGATGCGAAATCGCCTATTTCACAAGGTCTTGTGGTATTAAATGATCATGCTATAAGATTTGTGATATGGTTTGATGGCCATTAGATCTAATCTGTTTAGATTTTGGCGGTTAAGATGATGCAATGGAGTCGCAGAATCTGAAGTCATGGGACCTAGGGCTTTACAATTATGCGTTAGAGCTATATATATGGTCGAGTTAGGGAAACTTTACAATAGGCGGGGTATTAATATATGGTGGGCCCAAGATATATCACATGCGAGGAAGAAGATTTGTATTAAGTTAAATAAATAAAGGGATGGGGATAATATCAGTAAGGTTTTTAATATATATGGGATAGGGGTATTACGAGAATTAATAAATATGGTTAAATGTTAATACATAGGATTTCACTAAAATTAAGAATGCTAAATTTATATCGGGGAGGGATTTTTGTAGTGGGTCCCAATATTAATTTAAACAATTTAGAATTAGGATAAAGTATTTTTTGGGTTTTCGATGTATTTTTAAATGAAAAGGAAAATTAGTAAAGGGGTTTTTATTAGGGAAAATGAGTGAAATATGGGAAAGAGTAAAAATGAAGGAGAGGGGTATTTTTACAAGGGGAATGATTTTATAGGGAAATTAATAATTAAATGACCAATTTTCTGCTTATCCATGCTTGTGAAAAACTGCTTCGGCTTACCCATCACCTACCTTAATGGTTTTTTCTTCATTTACATGGGTGCATTTGAGCTTGCAAACCCTTATTCATTTTTATTTTAAAACATCAAACTAACTAATTCTATCCTTATTTCTTCCAAGGGCTTAGATTAAACTTTTGAGCTCTTTATTATTTCTCTACCTAACTAGTGATCTGCTAAGATTATACTATTTGGCTAGAATTTTATTCTCTATCTAACAACATGAAGTTTAAAGCATGAAAGTTCAAGTTTAAGATGTTTGACCCTCATGGATTGTGGCATTTAGGCCAAGCTACACACAATATTATTTGCAAAAGTAAACTTAATAGTAGTGGCATTTGAACGTGCAACAATTTTATGATCTGTTTTTGTGGGGTTTGTTAGGATCCCATGATTTGGCAGATTAGCAAGTCAAATGATAGGGTAACATCAAACCAACTTTGGAGCCCTAGGACCTAGCCTTCCTGGACTCAGAGAGGGCTCTCTCTATTTGTGCAAAGGATGTAAACTTGTTTGCTTTCTATGTATTTGATTTTAGGCTAGTTGTTAAGTATGTTTTTGTTTGTTTTAGGTTTTTTTAGGGAGAACTAACCAAAGGATAAATAGATAAAAATATTTTCAGTTCAACTGGGCTATGGGGTCAAAAAGGTAGAGAATTCCTCAAATGGTGGACAAGGTATATTGCAGGGCCGATTTGGTCGAGATAAATGGATTATTTTAGGTGAAGTGAAATGAGATGGACACTAAGTTTGTGAGAGAAAAAGAGATTTTAAGCATAAATAGTTTTACATCAAACATCCATGTGGTAGGGCTAACCATTAATCACTATAAATGAAACTCAAACTAATAGATGCATAAAATAAACATTCAGGTGATACATAGAAGTATAAGACCCTCTAACTTTGCGAAATCACCTTCAGACTTTTGGGAAAACGAATAAGACAAACAAACTACTCAATCTATGAAGACGGAACTCCTAAACATCATATTTTGAGCTATCAGGAACTTTAAAATGAGATTTCAGATAATGGGCAAAGGGCAAGATCGAAACAAGTCCTCTTTGGTTTAACTAGGACGATCAAATATTTAGAGAAAGGTTTCAGTGATGGGGTTTTGGTTAGCTATGAGTAAGCAGGGCATACCGTGAATCATACTAGATAGCATACATAATAACCATTAATGAAATTGATAACAATTTTCTTGGGGTATCAAAGAGAAGTTAAGAATTCTTTGACATAACCAAGAAAAAACAAAAACATAGAAGCTGTAATGGATTAGGAAACTTGAGGTGCCTCCATGGGCATGTATCAAATCTATTCTTTACTGACCTACAGAAAGAAAGAAGCATGAAAACATGTATGATAAACTAAGAAAAAATAACAGATAAGGAACACAACACCATTCACCAAGCCATGGAATCCTACAAACAATCCTCTTCCACCATCTAAGTCAAACAATAAATCATCCACTTCATGAGACAAAGTATTTCTTCAAAGCTTTTAATACTATGTATTTCTCTATAACATCAATATCAGCCTCTTGTTACAATGAATTCTCTTGGAATATATAGGCCAAAGAGAAAGAAACTATCCTAGAGCGTCTAGAAGGCCATTGGCCTAATACAGATATCTGATTTTGTCCTTGAGGCTTTGCAAAGCCCAAGGCACAAAATATCTTCAAAAATATATTTTTAAGCTAACAATAGAAAGGAAATTGACTTTTGATCACTGAAAATGAGACAAAAATAGATAAACGCACATTTGGAAGAGCATATTTAGAAAACTGTCTTTTTAGCCAAAATGCTACAGGAGCGTAGCAGCAAAAAGAAGCTTTTTTTATAAACAATGTTTTAGGGACCTCCTGATGTTGAAACGAGGCCCGTAATAGCTCATTGGAAAGCCCTGGATGTCTAGTTTCTGGAACTACTTGATTTTTCCCAAACGGATCCCTGGAAGTCTTTCAAATGGTGGATTGAGTGAAAAACCCTAGGGGGGTCTCATCTGCTGATATGTGAGGCAGAAAGGTGAATTTTGACTGATTTCTACCTCTTTGGGGGACGAAAACATCGCCTTTGGATCTGAAAATTTGTAAGTAGCTGCCCCAAATCTTAGTCCATCCAAAAAAATGACTTTCATGAGCTGAGGATGCTCCTATCACCCATGCCAGTGCCTAGAAAAATGTGCAATTAGGGCCAAAAAACACAAAAAAACAAAATCATGTCAAAATTTGCTCAATTTTGGCGAGCAAGCCCCTTATGGGTTCTTAGAAGCATGAAAGGAAGCTGAGGCCAATATTTCAAGCCTAGATATGCCTTTCTCCACTTTTTCTACCATGCGCCTCTTTCGGGTAGTTTTGAGCCTTTCTTGAGCAAGATTGAGCTTTTTTCGGGCAAATTGGTTCAATTTCTTGTAGTGCCTGGTCATCTTCCTCTGCAGATCCAAGTCTCTATTTTCTTTCTCTAATTTATTCTCCAAATTTTTGTTGGCTGTTTCAATCCATGATTCTTTATCATTTTCTATTTCTTGGGTGAGCAATTGTGTGAGAGGATAAGATCAAACAAGGGTTGCTTCTTCTTGCTTATTTTTCTCCAAAGCTTTCCTAAGACCCATAGTCCTAGGCCTCTTTCTCATTGGTTTCTCTTATTCTTCACTATCATCAAATTCTTCGGTACACTCTTCAAGCTTCATTTGCGCTTTGTAGGCTTCCCTTTGGTATTTGAAAGCCCGAGCCTCATAAACTGCCATTTGAACACTCATTTGTTTATTTTGTACTTGTAGAACATGTATGACATCCTTTGACCTTTCTATATCAGCTTCTAAGTCATGAATTTTGGCTTCTCTGTTTTGAAAAAGAGCCTCAAAAATTCTAGCTTCATCATCTCTAGCATCACTTCCTATCTGTATGATGTCAAACTCCCTTTGCTTTTCATGACTACTCTCTTGCTATTACTCTTTTTCTTTACCCTTGCCTTGGATATACTTCTTGGTCCTTTTCCTCTTTGGAAATTCAACGATAGTCTTCTTAGGAAATTTTCCTCTACTTCTTAGCGCTCTTCTAACATTGCTAGTCACTGCTGGAGTGATTTTCTTCTTAGTGGATTTGGTGTTTTTAGGCTTCACCAATTTTGGAGGAAGAGTCATGGCCCCTTGCCTAGGAGAGGTAGCTAGGACATGCTCTTGTTTGTGTTGAAGAGAAGAGAAAGGAGGTTTCATTACTTTCACTTGTTCAATCTTGATTTTTCAAATTGCTGCCTTCATTATCATCTGCTCTAGATTCACCTTTGTCACTGTTTTCTTCATTGTTTTGAGTTTTTTTATGGCTGAAAACTTCATCATATTTTTCTGCTACTTGACCATCTTTATTGTATGCCTGTAGACTAATTTTTTTATCTTCATATCTGTCTTGAATTTGCTGAGGGCTGCCTTCACTATGACTTTTTTATTTATCATTTTGCATGTTGTCACCTCTCTCACTGTTTTCTCTAGACTCTCTGTGTGGGCTACCACCATGGTCACTTTGCATGTTGTCACCTCCCTCACTGTCTATTTGAGGACTGTTTTGTTGTTAATCATCAATACCTTGCTTGAGATCTTCATTTTTCCCTTGAGGACTATCCTCTTGATCACTGTGTTGCTGATGGTCACTTTGTCTTTCATCACTGCTTTGAACCTCTTCACTTTGCTCTCTATCACCACTAGCTTGATACTCTTCATCATCACTACTTTGCACCTCTTCTTCCTCACTGTTTCCTTTCTCATTTTCACCACTCTATTTACGGCTGTTGGGCTCTTCATCCTCACTAATTTGCTGATCATGGTCACTGCCTTGTTTGTCTTCATCATCACTAATTTGCTGTTCATGGTCACTGCCCTGTTTGTCTTCACCATCACTAGTTTGTTGCTCATGTTCATTGCCTTGTGATTTGTCGCTTGGTTCATGCTCACTAATTTTCTTAGTGTCCCTATGTTCCTCATCACCACTAACCTCATCCCTACTTTCAAAAGACTTCTCTTTTTCACTATCAATCATGGGTGATGTTTTCCCTTGAGGAGTATTTTGACTTGATGGATGACAGACATAGTGAGTGGAGGGTGAAGAGGATATGTGAGATGGGCCATGAGATGAACAGGCAATGGAAAAATCTGGATGAGAAATGAAAGTCTCCCAAGAAACTCCTTTCTTTTCAAGCTGGTGAAGGATGATGATTTTGATGAGGGAATGATGGAAAAGACTGGATTTTTACTGAGCAGGAGGTATCTTTTGAACAAGAGAGGACATCTTGTCTATGATTTTGCAGAGGAAGAAAGGTAGGTTCAGCAACTGAGTTCTTGTGAAATGCATGAGAAGCCTGATGTGATAGGAATAAATCTAGGAAAACCTCCCTTCACATGTGAAATACTTCCTGATGACTCTCATGAGGGGGGCATAACTACTTAATAAGTGAGAAAAAGGAAATATAGCTTGGCAAGCATCCTGATGGTCTATTTTTAAGAAAGGTTTATAGTGATTCAGATCTAGGTATGCTTATTTGAACCATTTTTCTCCTATATAGGGGATGTTAGTTGCTTTGGAGACAACCCTTGGAGTGAGTTTAAAGTCCAGAACTGTTAAGTGGACATGATTTCCTTGCAGCCTCAGGGCGAACAGTTGTGTTAAGGGAGGGTAATTGGTAACCTCCTGGACTTTTTGGAAAAAATAAAGGTAGCCCACCTCATGGAGGTTAAAAATAATTGAAGGAGATTCATTTACTTCTTGAGTTGTCACAGGCTCAAACCTTTCTGAAATCCACCCTTGCTAGCCTTCTTTGGAGGCATAGTTTTGTTTAAGGCTTTCCTTCACTCCCTTATCAAAACAGACTTTTGAAATGAACTAAAAATAGAGATCCTTTTTAATCACTGTTTTTCTATTTTTAACTAGCAACTAGGTTCTTTTAAAGAAAATGAGTTTTCATTCCTAAGAACTGTGCCTTCTCTGATTTGAAATCACTAATTTCTACCCTTTAACCTTTAACACCAAACAAATTTTGCAAACTGATAATAGGCACTTTCTAAAAAACTGGGGTTTTTTTTCTTTGGACTGTGCCCAGGCTTCTTAAACAAAACATAACTTTTCTCCTTTTAAAACATTTTTTTTCCTTTTTTTAAAAACGATGCCTAGCTTCTTAAGCTAAACAGGCCTTCGTAATCAAACAATAGCCTTTTTCCTTAATCATTGTTTTGTTGTTTTTTTAGCAAACATGGTGGTTTCTAGAGAAACTCTGTTTTTATTATTAACAAGACTGTGTTTTTCTTCTCAACCAAATTGACTCTTAAACCCATCAAACTCAAAAAATTGGGTGATGTAAACAATAAATACCTCTTGGAAAATGCATTGGCTATTTTTGGAGACAATTTGACCGTGCAAGAATCCGACTTCAGGTGAAATGGAGGTTGTTTGAGAGGCGTTACGCTCTTGCACACAGGCGCGTAGTGCCTGCACACCGTGTTAGTGTTGTTGGGTGGGGCCCTGGGCACCTGATAAATGCCGGGTTGGCTGGTCAGTTGACATTCACAGTCGCGTCGCACCGTGTGTAAAGTTCTCCGGTGAACGCCAATAAACGCGTCGCGCTGAATTTCAGGTGCGTCGCATCCTCAATTTTCTAAAAACGCTCGCCCAAGGCTTCGAAGAAAACATTTTTTGTTTGCCCTTTCACTCAATAAAAAATAATTTTGACTTTGAGGGCTTTTATAGCTCTTTCTAATAACGTTTTGAATGCCTTTTTCCCTCCTTTTTTACTTCTCACTCTGCCTTTGTGTTTGTCATCAAACTGAAAACTTCCTTAAAAACACAGTATCTCTCCTTTTTGTAAAACAAACTTTATCCTTTGTTGATTTTCCCTCTGCTCATCTCTGGGAGGAGGCATAAAAATGTGTTTCTTGATCCTCCAACTTGTTGTTTTTAAAATACCATTAAGGGAAAACAATGACCTTTTCAATTTGTCACTCCTTAATATCTTCTTACAAATAGTCCCTTTGTTCTTTATAAAACTTTACCTGTGATATCTGTCTCTCTTAGCACTGTGTCTCTTTGAAACTTCAGATAAGAAACATGTGGTTTGATTATGGAAAGGCCTTTAAATAGTGAAAGTTTCACCTATCTTAACAATGTGCCCTCTGTTTCTTAAATGATTTGGAAAAGTTACTCTTGGCGCTTGCCCTTTTATTCATCACTTGGAGGGAGTATCTTTGATAAACCATAATGGATTTGTTTAAATGAAAAATGCCCTTTTCACATAAACCTTCGGTGTGGATTGTTTCTTTATATCAGTTGCGGAAGTTACTGGAAACATAGCTTAGTCTAATGCTTTTACCATTCAGATGAGGCTACTTTAATCAAAATTATAACCTCTGATTCATCCTTTGAAGAAGGTTTTCATAAACATAAGAATAGAGGCCTGTTAGCATCATTATGTCAATCTTTGGCTTTTTATGTGAAAGAGTCCTTTAACTTATCATCTTTCATTTGTTTCACCACTATTTCTCAACCTTTCTTTGCCACAAGAAACATTTCTCAAACACAATTTTAATCTTGGTGATGTATCCTCTGTTCATATTTGGAGGAAGTGGCGCAAATCAGATTCTGAAGTTTCTTAAAAACATGTTGACCCTCTGCTTTTTTGTGAAGGAAGTCACATCAATGTTTTTCTAACCCTCTTCTTGTTTGTGAAGGAGGTTTCCATCATTGCGCTTCTAACCCTTTGCTGTTGAAGGAGGTTCCATTAAACACAGAATCTTCATCTATTTCAACACTGTGACTTTGTATGTTTTCTCAAAGAATACTAATAGGAAACAAAGTGAATTTTTTCTATTTATCATTGATAAAATCACTTGAACCTAATGCCCTCTTTCTTTATAAGGCCTTCTCTGTGGTGTATATCCCTTTTGTAAAATATCACTGTGAAATCTAGACCAGAAGCAATGTGATTGGTATATGGAGAGTGTTCACTACTGGACATTATTGAACTAACTTTTCTCTTGACTGTGTTTTCAGAGGTATATTGAAATGAATTTTGACTAATTTTCAAATCCCAGGTTCAAGGTAACATAAGAGGAAACTATCCTCTTATGCCTTTCATGATGATACCTTTTGGAAATATTATGCAACACTGACTTTGGAGGTGAATATGGAGCATTGCTGATTAGAATCACTTGGTATTTTGTGTTTATTTGACTTGAGGAATGATCTCAGCTCTTTAGGCAGCCTTTGGATTTAAACGATGTATACTTGTTGCTTTTTACTTTACATCTCTCCATCTGATTACTGAAGGAAAAATAGTTCAGTATGATAAACTTGTTCAGTTGATCCTTTTCTTCCATTTGAACACTGATCATCATTCAATTACACCCCTGCAGAGATGTAAAAATATATGCTTTTGAACCTTGGAGATCTCCTTTGGTGTTTCATGGAGAGTTTTACTTATCTAAGCATATTTCTTCAGACAGTGAACATCCTCATCTTTTCCTGATTTGGATCTTTGTTGAACTTCTTCTTGAATGAGACAAAGTGAACTCTTAGTGGTGCGCGACCTATGGATAGATCAAAGCTTGTTTTGCAAAATAGGGAAAGATTCATGGCTGACTGGTACTAGACACAGGCTTTTTGGCTTAGGATATCTTAGCCAAGGAAAAATAACACCACTATCTAACTTAGAGAAAATAGTCACAGATTCTGAGTGTTTTCTTGGGCATGATCAGATTGTCATATGACAAGATGATCAGGGATAGAGGAGCAGACACTTTGTAAACATTCGGATAGGGAATGGCATGAGAAACAAGGGAAAATGATAGCAGAGAAGCGAATTTATGACAGCTATAGACAGGGAGACTTTTTTGAAGCGAGATATGATTTGAAAACTAAAGATCGTTCTCATCATAGACTAACAAGGAGGGGTAGGAGGACAAAAATTTGTTTGGGGTGTTTTCTAGATGACAAATTGACAGATTGAGATTAGCTTCTAGAAAACAGAGCTAAGGAATCTAATCATCAACAACATGTAAAAAAATACTGATGACTAACAGGATTCATATTTAATATTTTTAATCTTTGTTTATTTTTCTCCTTTGATTGTTCTTTTAGGACTTTAACCCTCTTTACATTTTTTTATTTTCTAATATGGGAAAACAATTTTCAAAAAGAAAAGTAATGTATATATTTACAAGACTAATCAAAGTCAATTAAAAATTATGAATCCTATTGTTATAGGACCCTAACAGAGCTAAATAAAAATGAAAAGGAATGTTTTATTTCACAAGAAAAATATGTTGTAGAAGTTTTGAAGAGGTTTAACATGCAGAACTGCAAAGCAGCAGTAACTCCAAATGTCATGAGGTTGAAGTTAAGAAAGGAATATTGTAGCAAGAATGTCGATCCAACATTTTATAAGAGCGTATTTGGCAGCCTCATGTATTTTACTACAACTATACCTGATATTATGTATGTTGTAAGTCTAATTTCTAGATTCATGGATACACATTGGCAAGTAGCAAAGATAATTTTAAGGTATGTGAATGGAACGAAGGAGTATGGTGTTCTATACTCCTCAACTGATAATTTTAAATTGGTTGGTTACACTCATAGTGATTGGGATGGAAGTGTAGACGATAGAAAAAACACATCTGAGTATGTATTTCATTTGGGATCGGGAGTCATTTCATGGGCTTCTAAGAAGCAACCAATAGTTTCTTTATCAACAATAGAAGCAAAGTATGTAGCACCAACAAAAATAGCCTGTCAAGCTATTTGGATGAGAGGAATTCTGAGAGATTTATGTCATGAGAAACACAAAGGAATCACAATTTATTGTGATAATATCTCAGTAATTGCATTGTCAAAGAATATTGTTTTCCACAAGAGAAAAAATCACATAGATGCAAAATATCATTTTATAAGAGAATTGGTTAACAATGGTGAGATTGTTTTGCTGCATTGCCGGACAAAGGAATAGTTTTCTAGTATCCTCACAAAACCATTAGCACAGAAGAGTTTTGAGTATCTTAGAAGATGTCTGGGAATGATTAATGGTGGCAGTTGTGATTAAGGGGGAGTGTTCGAATTGTACTCCCAACCACTGCCATGAATGAGAAGTGGCAACAGCCCACAATTTCATAAATTTTGTGCAGAGGACAAGCAAAGATCCAAGAAGCCAAAGGTGTCTTCACGAAATCCACGTAAATGATCAGAGTACCTAACCCTTAAACTCTACATTTATTTCCTTACCTACCAATTTGACTTACCTTTTCCTGTAGCGCGCAATCATAATTTTTTTCATTTTAACCTTAAAGCCTTTCGCCATATGTTATTCTACCATCAATGCAATATGCAATTGGACCTACCTTAACCCTACCACATGAGCCAAAAAAAAAAAAAATTGTGCCTTATTTCCTTTATACTTCCGTACCGCACTTACCAGCACTTAAATCGTACCGCAAAGCACACTTCACATTGTTTACCACTTACTTTTTTGCGATCGCAAGCTATGTTATTTTCTGTGTGATGCAATTGTGCTATTGCACATCGCATTCACAACAATTTGTGTTTATTGCTTAGTGCGCGCAAGTTTAGTTGTTTGTTTTGCGGTGCAATTGTGCCATTGCAAATCAGGCCCGTAACCTTTTATGTTTATCCGTGTTCTCACCAGTTAAAGTTTAAGACCGTCGATCTGCGATCTGCGATGAGGAGCTAGATGCGATGAGGACTCAGAGTCGAAACACATAAAGTTTGCAGTCTACCCTTTTGAATATTTGAACGTGCCTTCGCGTGTTTTAGTGTATCAGTAAAAATACGACCTGTGTACCGACTTAATGAAGATATGGGTTCTTTGATAGCCTAAGGAAAATTGGTTGTTGAACGTTCATTCTGAAATTGAATTACATTGATTAGATTAGGTTTTTACAGTGTTCAGCCATTTTGATATAAGAAATGAAATTTCATTATGAGAAAAAGAGAGTTGAATAGAAAACAAGAGTTTCTTCCTCTCTTGTGTTTTTACGCTGCTTGTGTATGACTATTTATATTTCCGCATTAATTTGTTGTAATCTCTGTGTTGTCGGGAAAACGCATTTCCTCTCTTTGATTGTATTCAAAAATTCCAACACCACTGGCCTCACCGTCGACTTGGATTTCTTTTGGCATCAATTTTTCTCTTCTGATTTGCCTCTGCACTTGAATAACCACATTTTGCACATCTTGCAAAACACTGAAATTTGTTGGGAATCACTAATGTTGTTAAACAGTGGGGAATCACTATTTATGTTAGACCAAAACTTAATTGATGATCACATCTAGAGAGATAAGGATTTATAAGGTGTTGTTGGTCAATGTTGCTAAAATCTTGTGGGTTCTGGTTAATTCAATGTTCAACAATTTTTTCAACATGTTTGACCAAAAATTCATTGATGATCATATCGCTAGAGATAAAGATTCACAAAATAGGGTTAGTCCGTATTGTGAAACACACTGTGTGAATTGGTTTATCCAATATCCAACAACCTTGAAGAGTCGAATGTGTATTGAACTCCTAACCTACCCTCTTAAACCACTTATTGGGAATCAAGATTTCTCTTAGACCAAAACTCACACATGCTAGTCAACCATCAACAAAAATAAAAATCCACTAAAACACACTAAGTCCACCAATTTATCCAATTTCCAACAAAATTAAGACAATTCAACTGAATAAAAAAAATTATCCGTGGCACTCGTTCTTCGAAGGAGAACCCTGGTCATATTCGACGAACTGACGGAACAACAGCTGACGAAAGTTCCCTATCGTCATAAATATATTTTCTGTTTTAAAGGTGATTCGCCGCGTTTTCATTTATAGACCCCTCACTAACATTTTTTATTTGCTTCCAATCGAAGAAACAAAAGGATTAGCCGACTCGAGGGGACTTCGGCATGCCTTCCTAAAACTTTATCTATAAACGGAATAAAATAGTGTTATCCATGCAAAGCTTATTCCTCAAAAATTAATCCTCAAAAATTAATCTGCCAAAGAAGATCTGTCTGTAATTGGATACTGTAGGATTTTGAAAATATTTCCAAATTTGTTTGACGTCGTTCGCCTGTATCAAATGTGTCGCATTCAAAATAAATTCAAACCTATCATAATAAGGAATATAACTTTACCAATAGCGAAAAGTTACCCAACATTAGGTATGTTCTGCCCGGCTTGGATACAACTTTCTTTTCAATCTAAATACCGTATGGTCCAAGGGAAATTCCCTACTCATTCGTATACTCTCAAATTTCTTTGCCAAAGTAAATATGCCATTAACTTGCAAACTATTCAAGTATAAGATTTTTCCGTGCATGTCATTTCTATTGGATAAATCTTTTTTCGTAGCTCAATTTACTATTTCTTCGTTGAATTTTTTCAATATTTTGGTAAGTATATTTTTAAAACTCAAATTCTATTCAAAAAATATCTTAAATTTTTAGGAGTTTGAGGTATTTCAAAAAGTTCAAGTTGGATCGTGATCTATGTTTTGATTCAGTAAAAGTAATTTGGTTTTTCAATTTAGTTTAAGGAAATGGAGTTGTACTTGTTTGGCAAAATAGTTAAATTTTTCATATTTAATAAAAGAAATTTAAATATATATCTATATATAGTTGTTTGGGAAAAATAATTTTTTATATTTAAGGGAATTTTGTGATATTTTGATAGTTTATATTTTTCATATTTTAATATTTTATATTTCTAAAACATAGTAATTTTTTTATGGTATTGAGAATTTTCAATTAAATATTTACTATTTGGATTTTTTTTTAATTTAGATTTAGAATGATAACTTGATGGTTCAAGTTATAGAAATAATAAACTAATTTTTTTTATATGTTTTTTTAATGTCTTGACTTATTAAGTTATTTTCAATAGTACAAGTACTTGTGGTTGATAAAGCTACACACAACTATAATAATTATTATTATTATTGTTTGTGGGGTGAATATTTATGAGGGGATTTCAACTTGAAATCTCATAATTTACATGTTACTTCATAACACATAAATCACCAATAGAATTATGGTGAGGTTATTATTATCATTAGTATATGTAACAATTTACTTCCTTATCTACTAAAAAAAGATGACATTTTTCAGTTGTACAAACTAAAATTTATAAACTTACAGAAAATGTTTAATTATTTTAAGAAAAACAACTACTTATAACAAGTGAAGTTAATAATAATGCATGAAATAAACGGTTAATTAAATGGTATAAGATCATCATAGAAACAAAAAGTAAATACAAAGATTCTCATTAGTTTCAAACCAAAAATTAATAAATTTGGAATTTTGAAGAAAATATTCACATGATTCCAAGATTCACTAATTTCCATAATAGAAATGAAACTAAATAAACCTAATTAGAATTATAAGATTTAGATTAAAATCTTGTAGATTTAATCATAAAGTAAAAATATTCTATGAATCTAACTTTCCTCACTAGAAAGGCCTAAATAAATAGTGAGAACACCACAAGGGTGGTCGCATAATTACCATTTCTTGAGATTTTATTATGTTTGAGTGTGTCATATTTCACATCATAAAGTCACATGAACTGAAAAGTTCTATTTTATTAAGTTAATAGCCAGAACCCAAGGGATAAACAATTTTGAGCAATGTTTTTTTTTTTTCTAAATAAGTGTACTTCTATTATATAATACAGGTCAAAAAATTATGATCATCATCGTTCGGAGTTGGCAAGCCAATTCCAGTGGGAATTCAAAATAGCAAAATAGGGGCGGCCCCAAACGGGGAAACCAACCCATGAGATATGTTCAGTAAAATTAGAGTGAGCTGCCCATTTAGGGAAACTAGCTATGTTAATATCATGTCTAGACCCAAAAATAAGAAGAGAGAAATTGACTACATTAGAGCGAAATTCACTTAAAAAAATCATAGAGAGCAAAACCCAGGTTTTAAGCAATTGGTTTCTTGTCACCTTGAATTGGCGATTGAAGCGCGTCCTCCACAATTCGGCACACATACTCAGAATCATCGTCCTCGAGCCTGGACACCTAGGTGTTCAGCGGAGGAGAGGATGTCACGTGAGCTTAAGTTAATGCATTGGTGGCATCCTCATCTGAGCTGCTACATTGGTCACTGTTCGAGGCTTGTTGAACCGACAAAGGCACCATCTTGTGAGGAGGAAGGGGGGAGGCAGGTGAGATGGTGGATTTTCAAGGACGCAACCTGGAGCAGGAACCAGAGCCAGAGGACTCAATGGAAGGCTCATGAAGGTGCATTGACAAGCAGGCGAAGAGGCTAATGGGATACAGGACCACCAACTCATCCCAATCAATGGAGAAATTCATAGTTCTGTCAGCAGTGGCATGAATTGGAAGCTGGGAAGGGAGCCCACGTCCACCACCCCTGTGACAATGCATGCAGTGTCGACGAGGCATCGTGGAGGAGCAGGAATGCAACTAAGGTGAGGGGGGAAGCACAGTGTTGCGACTAGGAGGCACAAGAGCAAAGAAATGGAGTAGGGACTTGGCGGAGGTGGAGGCATAGGGAGCGACAGAGCCAAGACAGAGAGAAAATGAAATGGTGAAATGGGGAGCTATATGCACAAATTTAAGGTCAAGGAATGGCGGTAGAGGGCAAGAAGGCATGAAAGGCAGAATGAATGCGGGCAAGATGACGTTAATGCTAGAATGAAGTGAGGAGGACAATGCAGAATGATCGAGGGTGGTGGAGAATAAATGGCTCATGCTTCAGGATTTAATCAATTTTTTGTGGCCATGTGTGCCCTTATGACGAGGACAGATTTCCATCATCCCTGAGGCCAGGTGGCGGCCCAATTTATTGCATGTTAACAGCCGCATCTGGGGAATTTTGAGCAATGTCAATGACATGTATTTCATCATATTACATAGACTTACTAAAAATTCTAATTTTCCACTATATTGTTTGCCCCATTTCTATTAATTCAATGTATTGAGATTAGTGGTTGTACATAGATAAATTGGTTATTCTATTATTTTCATTGATTTCATAGTTTTTATAGTGGAGAAAGGACAAACTAGAATAATCTCACTTTTTAAATCAATTTATCAAATAAAATTGTAAAAAAATCCTTACATTTTGTAGAAGAATTTTTAGTTAATTAGCTAATATCTAATCAAGTAGATATCTAATATCATTATCACATAAAATAAATAAAGGGAAAAGACTCACATGAGCTCTAAAAGAAAATGTAATACATCTAGCATCATGAAGAAAAAGGTCACATCATTCTAACATCTCCAATAGACGAGGCATGGGTAGGGTAAATAGGTCATATATGTCTCACTTCTCAAAATTTTACTTATCCCAACCACGTAATAATTTTTATCAAAACACCACATTATCTAAAATTGCAATATCCTAGAATCCCATGTATGCCCATAGATGATAGAGTTTCCATTGATTAATATTTCCTGAACCTATGTGAGCGATCTTTATGTTGGCCACCTTCTATCAGATTCTTCAGTGGGATTCTTCATGAACCTTCATGAATGTTATAGCTCAATATGGCACTCTATTTAGACCATTAGATAAGTATTGCAAGGTAAACATGAGTACATCTGCCTCATTGAAAATCCTTAAAACAACTCAAGCTACCCCTCAAACACTCCTATAGCATTGGAAGGAAATGTTTGATACTGCTAATGACTTGAAAAAATATGTTAACCACTCCTACCCTTTAGATAGAGAATGTTGTTATGGACATGATTTGTGGAGTGAGAGGATAACGTTTGAAGAGGATAAAAAAATGAGCAAATGGGGGATAAGGGTGACAATATCATGTCGAATAAAGTCAAAAATGTTGATTTTTATCCCCTCCACCTCTCCCAATCAACTATAAAATAAGAAAAAAGGAGGGAGAAAAGTTTAAAGTAATGTAATATTGTCTCTGTGATAAGAGGACTCAAACTTGAGATAAGAATACCTATAGTGAGCTTGATTGCATGTGAATCTGACAGGAGGATACACTGATTGAAGAGCCTAATGGTATTATATCTTCTATAAGGATTTTCGTCTAATGAAACATCAATGGTTTCCCATTTGTCTTTTAGGTCTTTTACAGAGAAATGAATGTGAATGTTTTTATATATGAATATGTTTTGGCTTATAGTACATAGGAAAATAGAGCTTGAATTCCTTGTTGCCTATGCTTGCAGGTAATAGGTGTTGGGAGCTAGAGACAAGACTCTTGAATAACAACGATAGTTGAGAGAAGATAAAACAAACTTGACCATAGAGAATTTGACTTCAGAAACGTAGTTCTACTTCTTAGACAATGAACATGACTTAACCATCATGCTCCCTATGAAATTCTAACAAAAATCATGATAATCTTGATATCATTTTGACACTATAAAAATTTACCTCACAAGGAATCTTATTGGCATCAAATGATTCCTTATTTCATGGTTTCAGCCTTCTATGACTCATTTTTACGTTCCTAGTTCTGATGGTTGGAACTCTGCTAAAAAATCCTCTTGTCCTTGTGTGAATGAATAAAATGCAGGTTTAAATACTTAGGTGCCGACAGACTTTACAAGGTGTTGGCTTGTGTTTCTCATGAAGTGATAAGGCAACATTAATATTTAAATTAATGAAGAGTGGCAACGGCCAAATCGAACGTATAAAAGATAAAATCGGCATAGCTCCATTGGCACACCTCCCGTGCATACAAATAACCATGGCCACACCTCCTCCAATCAAGTGGCATAGTGCATGGTAGCAGTGGCACCACTCAGAAAATAGCAGGCCATGGCCATTTCGATAATGTTCAAGAACGCAGAGGGTGGCGAGATTAACTCGTCGAAGGGGATGACATCAGTTGCACCTCACGCCAATCAGAAGATATTCACGGGGGGCGGGCAAGGCGGGACTCAACCCTCCACTTCCCACCCAACGAAAGATGGCGAGCCCCATGCATACACAGATAGCGCAGGTAAGTCTAAGGTAAAGTAAGTCCACCCAAGGTACAAGGCCAGTACCTTCATGTCAGGAACCTGGCTCCTCACCTACCCGACCATCGTCGGCCAACCACTGCGTGCCATGCCTCCCTATGTTGACATCCTCACGACGTCAACCCTACAGTTTTCATCTCGCTCCAATTCTTAGTAAAAACCTATCTCCACCACGATTTTTACTCCCGACCATTTTAATTGGTTACCACACACTGAAGTTTCTTTCTCAGTTGGGCCTCATGGTAAAACTCATAGTACTCGCTGCTTTTCCCCTCGCGTTGCTTTCACTGCTACCTCATGTATTTGGTCAAGCCCTTTTCATTATTTCCTGTTACTGTTTGTTCAAATTGTTATGGAAAAAATGAAGAACTCCGCCCCGAAACCCTGCAAGCTCGTGAAGCCAAGATTTCTCCCAGTTCAAAACAACTCATAAATGCCCACTCTCACCTTTGTGACATGGTTTTCCATTTCAATGTGGTCATTATGAAGGTCGATATTTTAGATTTTAAGCGACAGGGTGAGGATGTGTTCGGAGTGGTCGAATCAGAACTCTACTACCAAATTTTTCCAACAATATATCCCTTCCTTGAGTTCACCAACTGGCTCATCGACGCCTACATTCATCGGAAGGATAATTTCCTCTCTGCTCATGGGGTCAAATTCCTCGAAATTACTCCTCAACTCATTAGAAAGGCCCTATGTTACCCCTCCACCCAAGAGTGTGTTGAATTCACTGAAGTCATCCTCTCTTGTCACTTCTCAAACTTTCCCATGGAAAAACAAAGGGGTTTTCTTAACTTCATTGCCGATTCGTGCCTGTCTTCCCTCCTATCTATAGAGACTACTCTGTTTTCCCTTTTTCGTGACACCATATAGCCCATCCTAACAGTCATCTCGAGCATGTTGGGTATAGACAATGTTGATAGGGTAACAAAGGTTGGCCTAGGGTTTCTATGGTCCATGATGCAACCTGAGGTTCTACTATACATCCCCACCTTCCTAGCCTCATCTATTAAAGCCCAACTCAAAAACATGTGGTCTTCTTGTTCCTTCAGATACTGTTAATTGGTGTTTTACCTATACTTGTTCCGAGCCCAAATACGTTTTTGAATGGACTGAGTCAGTTCGCTAGCACCCAGAGGGAAAAGGATATTCTAAATTCATCATGGATTTCATGTCTAGGGATTATGCAGTCATAAATGACAACCCCCACCTAGGATTTTTCCTGAGAAAAAGGAGTGGCTCCAGTTAAGTGAAACAGATTGTGTCGCGTATTGGTACTTGTTTGAAGATCATACTGAGATTAAGGTTTATGGTGCTGAAGTGACGCATTACCACTTGTTGGTGTTCATGTACATGAGGATTTTCGTCTTTGAGTTGATCCTCCAAGTCCTAAGTGCCAGGAAAACCCACTTTGTGCCCACCAAGAAGGGATATATCTTTAGGATCCTAAATGTTGTAGGCCCTTTCACTATCATTTCAAGGCATGCACTCCCCAATATGGAGGGGTTGTTGCAGAAGATGAATTTCCTACGAAGAGATATATGGCACTGTGATCCCAAAGGGTGTATCACATGTAGAAATAAGAAGATTAAGTTTTTAGCATATGAGAAAGAACCGAGGCCTATAATAGAATGGAAAGATAACTATGATTCATGGCCTTTGGATATAGATATGGATGTTGAATCCCCAGATGCAGAAGGAAAAGGAGGCAGCGTACATGGTGAAGTCGAGATCCTAGAACAGGTGAACCACCAGACCAATGAGGAACTCACAAATGAGGAAGAGGAGGATCACCTCATTAAGAAACAAAGAATTGAAGGGTCAGGAGAAAAATACATTGAGACTATCAATGATGATACCTCACAACATATAGGTAATGGTAAGGATAGACAACGGGGACTTCACTATGGGAGAAATACCATACCCCGTGGGTTCATATTGGGGGATATATAATGAGGAAAAAATGACATTATATGTTGGGGGATATATAGGGGGTAAATGGTTTTTATATTGGAAGGTATAAAAAATGGAGCTCAAAGTTAATGAAAAAATATGAAGGGGTATAAAAAATGTTAATGAAAAAACGGATACCTAAATATATAGTGAAAGTAAAGGATTTTTAAATTGGGAAGGTGTATTGGGTTTATATTGGGAAGGGGTTAGATAATGTGATTTTTACAGGTGTTTTCCAATATGTACTCAAATTAAGCGTATTGTTTAATATGCTATTATCGCACATGATATGTTATAAGTTCATTGAGTGAAGCCCCTGTGGGATAGACCAGGTTTTCATCTCTCCTATGATTCCCCTTCCTCTTCATCACCTTTAGAGCTCTCACAGGCTCTCACTTTGGGTAAGGAGAAAATAAGACAACATATTGAGGAAAAGAACCAATCTATAAGAGAGAAATTGAGAGAAGAATTGGCTCAGTTTGTGGACAAGGATCACATAAGGCTCACCACATATTTAGATGTGAAGAAGGACCAACTTATAGTTGTTGTACAAAACTCATCCTCTCATCCCCCATCCCTAGAATCCAAGTATAAAGCCTTGGAAATTATTTTGGAATTTGCTTCTATCCCCTTGTCTGATAAGTTGAATTGGCACAAGTACGTCGGGGAAATGATGCACACAGAGGTGCTCAAACACACTATCATGCTGGAGAAAGCTGAGAGGAGACTAGCTCAAATGAAGATCACTTTGCAAAGGGAAAGGGAAAGTGCAAAGGCTCTCACCACTCAGTTGGAGGATTGCCAAAAATTGATAAGAAGTAAAGGATTCGACCCCAACTCCGCAGTATATACTCTTCTACGTAAGGCCGAGGTGGAAGTGCAGGAGCCACGGTGCAAGTTGAACATCCCTCATTAAAAAAATATCTAAACAGAGGAGCTAGCCCAAGTTGAAAAGGAGGAGAAAGCTCTTACTAAGGCAATTTCTCAGAGGGATGAGGAAATTTCTGAAAGGGATGAGGAGAACGAAAAATTAAAGAAGTTGTATGAGCTGCTACAGGCTCATAATAGCCATGTATGTCTAGTATAGGTACTGGAGGACCCTCAAAGTGCTCCAGAGCATTTTACCAAGGCTCTGGAAGACCTGAAGATGTTTGAGGATGAAACTCGTACCACTCAGCGACTCTTGGATGAAGCCGAGGCAGCCTACTCAGAGAACCAAAAGACAGTCTAATCCCTCCATAAAGAGGTAGAGACCCTTCGCAAAGAGGCTCAAGGGCACAAGAAGTAGATAAAATATATGAAGGCACAAATTAAAGGTAATATGTCATTATTGGAAGCTAGGAAAATAGTATGGACATAGATTATAGAAGAGGTGAAAGAGAATTGGGAGCTCATCGCACTGGCAAATGATAAGAAGAACACCATCCGGGATATTAAGGTACAGTTGGAGGCCAGTCGCAGAGAAGGGAATGAGAATATGGTGACAGCCAGGAAATACATCATGTACATTATTGAAGTCCCCTCAGAAGAACTGGGCATGCGCGGAGTGATATACCAATTCAGAACCATTATGGTGGTCACTAAAATGATTCAAAGAGAGGAAGCATGACTAAAATCATAGCAATACTTAGCACTTGTGACAAATGGGCTGGAGATATTTGATTGAGAATGGGGTAAGTTAGTGGAAGCCGGTGTCCCACAATTTTGGGATTAGATAGGGGCATTTCTCCCCTAGACCACCTATGATCAAAAGTTGTCCGGGATCAAGTGCAAGTTAGATCTGACACCTAAGAAGACCTCTCAATTGAAGGATGAGACCTTGGTGGCAGCATTATGCAAGGAGTTCTTTCTCCTTTCCATGGTGAAGAGGTTTTTCACTGTTCACCTTCATTACTTTGAGTTTACTCATCTTCGGCCATTGTTCAAGCTTTTAGCTCCGCACCTCTACCCGTGGTTGTTATATGGCAAAGGTGCTATGACTGTTCACATCATCCATCTCCATCTACTTCACAGCACCTGCCACTTCAGTCAACCCACAAATTTGGCTCTTCTGATTCTTCAGTGCATCCATGTAACTCATGGGGTTCTTCCCCTCCTTTTCTTCCTCATTAAAAATGTCAGGATCAGGCCCATGCGGCCTTTTATTTACTCTTCTTCTCTAGTTTCAGTTACGTTGTAAAATCGGGTGAAATCTTGATTTCACCCTAAGTGTTGTTTTATTGTTATGTATTTTTTGTAATAAGTGTCGAAGAGTAGTTCTCTTGATATGATACAGTTGTATAAAATCTGTTTTTATTTTTATAGGGAACAAGATCAAGAAAGAATATATGCCTGAGAAATATCTACCTAATGGCCTTGAATGTAAAAAACTATAAAGAGTAAACTCAACAAAGATAGAAGGGTTCTAGTTTCCGTGGAAGTTTCTGAGTTCTAATATTGTCTAGCCCATTTTGTAATGACTGTGATAATCTCTAAATGCATATCTTAAAGAGATATTTTGATAATATATTTTATTAATGACTTGTTGCAAATGGATTCCAATTGGAATTTTGAACAATATATATGTATATTTTATGTGTTTGTTTAAATCTCTCTATTTTTGTTTCGATGAATGCTTCTTCTACTATCTTGTGTTCGGAATGTTGGTCACTGATGTTTAATAAATGAATTTACCTATGCCCCACTGTTGGAAAATGGTACTCATGATTTAATCACTTGGTCACCTAAATTGGGCTCGACGCAAGATTGTTGTTCCATAAATCACATAACGACCACTTTCGTCTTTGAGTCTGAGAAGGGAGGATTATTACTACTTAATAAGCCCACCTCCATCAAATCCCCCTCCTATGTTCATACAAACCTTAAACTACCTTAATATTCCTAAATTTCTATTCACTAGTTTGATATCATTCACAGCAACTGAATTTCATACAGCCTCGGGCCCATCCTAAGTTATGTCCAACATACATCAGAGCTAGCACCTTTTCTACCGTTGTATCTAGAACCACCAAATAAATAAATATTACATAATTTATATTTCGGGAGGTCCCCTAAAAGTGAAAGTTGATATAAGAAAGCATCCTATTCTTAAGATGTCTTAGGCACTGGTCTCCTGCAACTCAAGACTTTCTCTAGGGGTTACAACATCTTTTTGGTGCAGTTGTTAGGGAACAAATTAGAAAATATTCTCCCTGTGATATGACATTATCTTCACCCTTAAATTAGGTGTGCACAAAGGGTTCAGAGTTTTATAGCCCTCGCCTTGGTGACTCCACTATTATCAAAGCTCAAATTAGTTGTAATCGTGGCTTACACAAGGCCTCATGCCCAATCAGATACTTCCCATCACAAAATTCCTTGTTTATATGATCCTGAAAATATCATATTTAGGAGAATATAGAAGGAAAAGAAAACAAGCCAGGCCGATCTATCCCCATTTTCTCTAGAATATTCTCCTTTATGATCTTGTAAATGTGACATCTATGGCCCTAGCTCCACAGCCCATGTACTTTAATATCCTCCAAAATCCTCTACTCTAGTCAGCTGAATCATAAAAGATGAAGCCAAATTTGTTTATACTTCTCTACCTCATGCCCTACTCCCGAGGTTGAAGAAGATAAATAATTTGCGGCACTTCAAATCTTCTTACAAACAAATATCCAAACCTCTACTCATCACATACCTCTTATACCTCAGCCAACTCATCCTCATAACCTACCATCACCTCCCCTTATGGTTGTACCTGGCTTCCTCTTGGACTAGTATGCTCCATTAGCTCTACCTTAGTTACTGAATGAGATGCCACAATATTATCCCAATTCATGTAGCCCCATGGTCTAGGCCCTCTCCCTGACAGCCTCAATCTCCAAGATGAATGACCCATGATGGTTTTCGGACTTCATGTACAAGAGCATGACTCAGCCACTTCCGCATTCTATGTGAATCTTGTGATACATCACTTAATATTACGCAATTTCATGCTCAATTCTGAGGCATCACATGACTTGTTGCCTTTGTCAATTATGGAACAACTAGGATTTCAAATTACAAGGCCTTATAAAGGCCTATATTATTAAGACCCCAAAAGGGTAACATTCTTGGGTATGATAAAATACCTAGTAATGAACCTAGCCCAGATTCTGGCCAAAAGTGTGGTAATGGATATCGTTGTAGCCGATATCCCAGCTAGGTTTGGAATGTTGTTGTCTAGATCCTGGGGTTCCAATATTGGAGGGTCAATAAAACTCGACTTCACCTACGCCACTATCCCAGTGAATCCAGGTTTGTGAAGATGGTCACCAAAGTCGATGTTTTGATCAATTATCCGATGTATGGTAAGAAGGGTGAACTTTCTTGTTTTATGCTTAAGGAGGAAGAAAATGTCCTGGAAGAAATGAAGGTCTATCCTCTAAGACAAGGGGATCCCATAAATAAAGTGGAAAATAAGATTTGGACATTGCAGTTTGATGGGGCTTATTCACGAGAAGGAAATAGAGATAGGGTACTCTTGATATCGCCGAAAGGATTCTTAGTTCCCCTTTCCTTCAAGCTAGAATTTGAAGCCACAAAAAACGTGGATGAATATGAAGCCCTGTTGTTGGGACTACAGGTAGTGCGGAACATGAGCATACAGTGTTAGAAGTGTTGTCATTGATGGCAAAGAATAGTAGTAGAGGCAAAGAACAACAGCAGAGGCAAAGGAAAGCAGCAGAGGCAAAGGACAACAGTAGAGGCAAAGGACAGTAGCAAAGACAAAGAATAATACAGTGACATGATATGCAGATAGGGAGAATGAGGAGAACAAAGTGAGAAAGAGGCAAAGAATAATACAGTGACAGGATATGTAGACAAGGAGCATGAGGAGAACAGAGTGAGAAAGAGGAAAAGAAGAATATAGTGGAAGGAGTTTATATTTGAGTCATTAACGCTCATCCTAAGGCAGCTTTCATACATAGACACAACAAGGGCTTCGAATAATTCTCTCATCCTAAGGCAGCTTTCAGTTTCGGAAAATCTCAAATATGAACCTAGAACGCACATTGAGATTTTCTAATAGAACTATTGGTTTAGCATGCGGAAGCCCCAAGAGTGCAACAAAATGTGTATAAAAACCATTGAAAGGTCTAGACAAAACCTTGAGAGTAAGAGGTGGTACCAAGCTTTGAGCAGTGAAAACCTAATGGAGTTTGGGGTTAAATATTATGGTAGCGTCGTATTAAAGTAAGAATGAAACACAGGTTTATATGTTAAGGCAAAAATAAGAAGTAAAACCTTTAAACGGAGTATATATATATATATATATATAACAAAGGCCGGAGTATGTATGTATATTTATATAACAAAGGAACGAAGGATTTGAAGTGGAACCATGAGTGCAAGCAGAACTCTAATTGTGACCAGTGAAACCAAAGATAAGTAGACCGGTAGTATCGTGCAGTGTCAAAAATGGTAAGTGGATTTTTCATTTTGAACGCGATCTATGTCTTCAATCAACACGTGTCCTAAGGCGGTTTTACAAAAAAACTTTTATCGCGTTCGTTTGAGTGGTTAAAGCTCGGCTCAATAAAAAACGTGATATGGCATGACATCCGTTGGATCATTGGATTCGATGCGATAAATTGTCTGTCGTTGGATGCGAGAGGCGTGTTAATGGGGGTGGACGCTAGGAACATATATGTATTAAAATATGTGTCGGGTTTGACATCTATTGCAATATTTGATATATGTTAAAGCTGAGTGTGCATATAAGAATGGTTTTTGTGTGGATTATATGGTTGATGCACGTTGATACATTATGTTACACCGAGGGTTAAAACCATGCTCGAGGATTGACTTAGGCTTTGATATACATATGACAAGAAGGTCGGGAATTCATTATTGACGAAGGTTATTTAACCAAGCAGTATGGTAAGACAATCGAAATTTTTTTTTATTTTTTATCGTGAATAAGTTAAAAGGGAACTTGGCACATGTGTAAGAAATTTTCAATAAAGTTAATAAATAGCGAGCGCATGTGGTCATGATAATAAGGTTAATACTTTAACGTTTATTTAAAACAATGTAGGAGGTGCGGACCTTATCAAACATTATATATATGTGTGTGTGTGTGTGTGTGTGTGTGTTTGTTTAAAGGGTGCTGTCATTTGAAATGTATTAAAAGTGCAGACTCTATTAAACATAGGTGGGACCTGAGTTATGAATCACATCGGAGAAAATTTTGGCAACGAAACGTGTTGACAAGAGTTCTGATTGAGATGCGGACCCGATGGATTAATGAACCATAATTCATATATGTTTGAGTTCTGCATCAAAGAAAACCATCACGTTGGAGCGATTCATCACATCGGCACAATGGAGTGAACATTAATTCATCGAATCGGCACAATGGAGTGAACAATAATTCATTACATCAGCACAATGGAGTGAACAGTAATTCATCGCATTGGCACAATGAAGTGAACAGTAAATCATCGCATCGGGAGTATTCTGTTGCGATTAATCACATCGGAAAATAGAGCAGAAGAGTTTGTAAAGGTGTGGGGCCCAAATATTTCAGAGGTTAGCGTTGGTTGTTAATTAATATAAAACCCAAGGTTTGTTAAGAAGGTTTTATAACATTTGATTGAGGAGCAGATATTTATTTTATGAGAAAGACAAATCTAATATGTATATTTAACGAGTATGAGCATTTCTTTTAAATACGAAACCAAAGGTTATATCTTTGATGGTTGAGGTCATATTTCATGATAAAGATTGTGAGTACAGATATATCCATTTTGTTAAAAAGGTTTTATAATAACGCCGAGAGTTATTTATGTTCGATTAAAAGACAGTTGTATAGGTAGCAATTATACAACTATAATGAATAGGGAAAATGAAAAAGTGAAACGAAAAAAAGGGGTGGTGGCTATTGATGAAAGAGAGAGAAAAACATAGAGAGCGGTGTTGTTGAAATGATTCGAAATTTATATTGTAGTTGAATGAAAGGTTTTAATTGTTTTTACATTGTTTGTGATGTAATTAGCAAGTCTCCAAAGAAAGACAAAATCTCACTGTAAATTTGAAATGGATAAATTTTTCTGAGTAAATTGATAAAAGAAAAAAGAATGCAGAATTGAAAAAAGAGATAATCAAATGGATGTGAAGATTGGAGTACAGTAAAAAAAGGGGTACATAACAGAGCTGATATCCAAGGTAAATCAACAAATGTTTCTTTTATGAAAACTGAGGGAGTTGAAGCTTCCTTACAAGTTGTAGCTTGCAGAATTTGAGGTTGAAGCCTCTTGTAGGTTGGTGCTTACAAAAAATCAGTGGTAAGAGGGATTTGGAGCTCGCCTTTACATCACAACAATAATAAGATATGGTTTTCTCCCTTTATGGGTTTCCACGTATATTTGTTGTCTCTGTGTGTGGTGTCTATGTGTTGATATGGCTATTCAACCTGCTTAATACTTGCTTCTCTCATAATAAGTCTGTTGTTACATTATCTTACATTTCAACACAAATAAGTTTGTTTCCATATAAAATTGATCATGAAGTTAAATTGTAAATAAGTTTAATTGAAAGTTTTAAAAAGTTCATGAAGGTGTTAAACTGATTCACCCCCCCTCTCAGTTTAACTAAGGTTTCAACATTTGGTATCAGAGCGGGTTCCTTTTTGTAGTAGTTTAACAACTCAAAGGAGATCCTAGGTTCTTGGGATGGCTAGTCAAGAAGGATCCTCAACAAAAAAAGCCCCTTTTTCACTGGTGCAAATTATGCCTTCTGGAAAATCTGAATGAGAACATACATAATTTCCTTAGGAATATAAGTTTGGGCTGCTGTGGAATTTGGATATTACCGTAAGGAAAATGTTTCATAGAAAGAAGCCAAACAAGATTTTGTGGCTAATGCAAAGGCAATGAATGCAATCTTGAATGGACTGTGTGAGGCAGAATTCATCAAAGTAATGCACAGCAAGACTGCCAAAGAAATGTAGGAAACTCTAGAGAATATTCATGAGGGAGACAAAAAGGTGAAGACAACTAAACTTCAAGTCTATAGAGCCCAATTTGAAAATTTAAAGATGAATGATGATGAAGACATTGCTAGTTTCTTTTTAAGGGTTGCGGAAATTGTCAATAATATGAAAGCACTAGGTGAAACCATGCAAGAATGTGTAATTGTTCAAAATATCCTAAGATATTTTCCATCTAGTTTTAATCCCAAGGTCTCTTCCATAGAAGAAACAGCAGATTGGGAAACCTTGACCATGAACCAGCTTCTTGGAAAACTAACAGCTTATGAGATGAGACTGCCACAGAGGAAGTCAAATGTAAGGGAGGCAGCCTTTAAGGAAGAGAAGAAGAAAGAAGAAAAATAAGATATATGCTCCTTTTCTAATGAAGAAGAGGCTAAACTTATTAGGAAGTTGGATAAAGGCTCAGGTAAGTATAAAGGTAAACTTCCATTTAAATGTTTCAATTGTGGAATAGTTGGACATTATGCTTCTAATTGTCCTTATAATAAAACAAAGAATCAGGCTCAGGAATTAGAGAATACCATATCTAAGAACTGACAGAAAGGGAAAAGATTCAATACAAAATCTTTCTATGCTCAGCAAGACAGCAGTGCATCAGAAGACTCAGCTGAATTCTCAAGTAAAGAAGGAACATCAGAATTTGTATTGATGGCTATAAGGGAGATGAAATAATGTCTTCTAGAAGATGAGGAAGAAGGTGAAGTGGACCTTGAGGGGGAGCTAAGAAGTGCCTTGGAGGAAATTGACAGACTAAAACTGAAGTGCAAAGAACAGAAAGACATTCTTCTCAAATATGAAAGAGAAGAACAAAATTCAGAAGCCCTCATTCAGTTGAAAGTAGAGCTTGAAGAGGCCAAGAACATAGAGGATATTCTACTTAAGCAGATCAAGGATAAAACTCAGGAACAAGAGAAGTTGGAAGAAGAAGTAGTATGCTTAAGGAAGAAATTAGAAAATGCCCAGAGGAAAATAGATGCTTCTCAAATGACAAGCTCTGGTAAGTTGAATGAGATTCTAGATGCTCAAAGATCTCCTCTGATAAAAACTGGGATAGGCTATGAAGGAGAATCAAGCAAAGGAAAAGAAAAAGAAAACAAAAATATCATTTTTGTAAAAGAAGATGAGAATATCCAAGTAGCTCAGAAGATTTCTAAAGATGAAGAATCCTACAATAATGTAGATAAAACCAGGAGGAAGCTCAAATGACAAAGGATGAAATAAATAAACTGTCAACTGGAAAAATTTCGTATATTCCTGAATATGTCAAATTTGGAGGTTATCAAAGGAGATTTTTTCCTCCTATGAAAAATGCCACTTGTTATGCCTGCCACAAATTGGGACATATTGTTGCATATTGTCATATAAGAAGAATAAATACAAACCAGCAAAGGATGCAAATAGTAAAAATTTTACTGAAGAAGACAAATGGAGAAGACAACCTTTTATCAGGTATGCAAATTTTTTTTATGGATGTTGTTTTTATTGTAATGAATTTTTCCATAAAATCATAGAATGCAGAAAATATGGACAAAGACTAATGTTCAAAACCTTAAGGAGGTTTATGAATCATGGAGAGTTTACTCATACTTATAATTCTACTAAAGATATATCCAAATTATGTGTATGCAATAAAAGTGGACATATGTCTTCCAAATGTCCTCTAAGAGAATATATTTCATCACCTCAAAAAAGGTACCAAACAAGAGGATGCTTGTAGTGGAAAAAGAAGGTGAATAAATGTGACTTGGCTCTAATAGCTCAAGGTCTGAAAAGCCAATGGTATTTGGACAGTGGTTGCTCAAATCATATGTCTAGAGATAGAAGCAATTTTAAAACCTTTGATGAAAAGAAATATGGAAATGTTACTTTTGGCAACGATAAAGCAGGAAAAATCAAAGGAAGAGGCTCAGTCAGTCTGGAAAATGGTAGAGAAAAAGCCTAGGATATACTATTTGTGGAAGGGCTGAAAGAAAATCTGCTGAGTGTTAGTCAAATGTGTGATAAAGGCTGTGAAGTTCTTTTTAGATAACAATACTGTGAAGTAAGATCAAGCACCACTGGAAAAATTGTGATCAAAGGTGTTCAAACAGAAAGCAATGTCTATGTAGTAAAAGAAGAAAATGAAGCATGTCACCTTAGCAAATTTGAGGAGTCATGGTTATGGCATAGGATATTGGGACACCTAAACTTTGATCATATCATAATTATAAGAAAAAAGAATGCAGTCAGAGATATGCCAGCCATAAAGAAGCCTTCAAATACAATATGTAAATCCTGTCAGCTAGGTAAGAAAACCCGTACATCCTTCAAAACCAAAGAGAAGCTATCTGCAAGCAGACCTCTTCAACTTGTTCACATGGATCTATTTGGGCCTTCAAGAACTAAAACACCAAGTGGAGAATCCTATTTCATGCTAATAATAGATTATTTTTCTAGAATGACATGGGTTGCATTTCTCAAACACAAATTAGAAGCACTTGAGAAATTCAAAATATTCAAGGCTTTCACAGAAAATCAAACAGGATGCAAGATAAATTGCATCAGATCAGACAGAGGGGGTGAATTTACAGATTATGATTTTGCAGATCTGTGCAATGAGCATGGGATAAAGCAACAGTTCACAATTGCAGGAACACCTTAGCAAAATGCAGTGGCAGAGAGACAAAACAGGTCTGTATAATAGATTTCCAGAGCCATGATGCAAGAAAGTAACATTCCTCAAACCTTTTGGGAAGAAGCAGTACACACAACTGTGCATATCCTAAAAAATGCTCATTTAAGACCAAATAGTGACAAGTCTCCTTATGAATTATGGCGTGGTAAACTAGCATCAATCAAACATTTTAGAGTTTTTGGAAGTAAGTGTTTTATAAAAAATAATAATGAAAATCTGGGAAAGTTTGATGCAAGAGTAGATGAAGGAATATTCTTAGGATATGCATCCAAGAGTAAAGGTTACAGGTGCTACAAAAAAATACTTCACAAAATTGCAGAAATTATTGAGGTAAGATTTGATGAAGAATTATCAGACAAGATAAGAAATACAGATTGCAGCAATCCCCCAGAAGATCATGAAGAAGAGAATAAAGATGATGATGAAATAAACAATCCAATAGAAGATACTAACCTGAGATCAAAAAGCTCCTCAAGATACACTCAGAAGAACCATCCAGAAGATCAAATCATTGGGGACAAGAGTGTAGGTGTACAGACAAGAGGACGGCTAACTGAACAGAGAGAAGAGGTATACCTAGAAATGTTGTCACAAATAGAGCCAAAGAAGTTTGAAGAAGCTAGCAAAGACAAACATTAGGTGAATGCCATGAATGAAGAATTGGACCAAATTGAGAAGAAAAACACTTGGGAACTAGTTCCAAGACCCAGTGAGAAAAATGTCATTGGCTCAAAATGGGTATTCAAAATAAAGATGTATGAACAAGGACAGGTAATCAGAAATAAAGCTAGACTTGTGTGCAAGGGATATTCACAGGTTGAAGGACTTGATTATGATGAAAAAATTTCCCCTGCAGCCATAATGGAAGCTATCAGACTGTTTTTAGATTTTTTTTGCTATCATGACTTCAAGGTGTATCAAATGGATGTGAAGTATGCCTTCTTGAATGGAGATTTAGAGGAAGATGTCTACATGGAGCAACTAGAAGGGTTCTCCTTAACAGATACTGTAGAGTATGTGTGCAGATTAAGGAAAGGATTATATGGGATGAAACAAGCTCCTCGAGCATGGTATTCAAGGTTGGAAAAATACTTGCAAAAACAAGGGTTCAAGAAAGGAGGAGTAGGCAACAACTTGTACATAAAAGCAAATGAAAATGAACTTCTGATTGTAGTAGTGTATGTAGATGATATCATGTTTGGAAGCAACAAAGATGAGTTAACAAAAGGATTTTCTGAAGAGATGAAATCATAATTTGAAATTTCTATGATTGAAGAGATCACCTTCTATCTAGGACTACAAATTCAACAAAAGAGCACATGCACATTTATCTCACAAGAAAAATACTTAAAAGAGATGCTGAAAAGGTTCAAAATGGAAGACTGCAAACTTGTGTCAACTCCCATGACTACTGGATGTAAGCTCTGTGTAGATGATGGAACAATTGATGTAGATCAAAAACTTTACAGATCCATGATTGGAAGTCTGTTATACCTAACAGCTTCTAGACCAGACATTGCGCTAGTTGTTGGACTTGTGGCAAGATATCAAGCAACACCAAAACAAAATCACTTACTAGCAATTAATAGAATATTCAGATATCTACAAGGGACTTCACATCATGGGCTATGGTATACAAAAGCAAAAAATTCATTTTGACAGCATATACAGATGTAGATTGGGCCAGGTGTATTGATGATAGGAAAAGCACAAGTGGAGGTGCATGCTATTTAGGAGAAAATCTGGTGGCATGGCTAAGCAAGAAACAAACATCTATTTCTCTATCTACAACAAAAACAAAATACATAGCAACATCAACATGTTGCACACAAGTCATGTGGATGAAACAAACCCTCCAAGATATGAAGGTAAGCATTGATGAACCTATCTTTATCAAGTGTGATAATAGAAGTTCCATAAGCATATCAAAAAATCCTGTGCTTCATTCAAAAACTAAACATATTCCAATAAAGTATCATTTTCTCAGAGAAAAAGTAGCTCAAAAAGTAGTGAAGTTGGAATATGTGCCAACAAAAGAATAAACAACAAATATATTTACAAAACCTCTTGCTAGAGAACCATTTGAATATCTGAGAGATAGACTAGGGGTAGAGTCTGTAGATGCTACTCTCTGATATAAAGAGAAAGCATCATTTCAGGGGGAGAATAGAAGAGACAACATCATTCCAAGGGGAGATCCACAAAGAGCATGAAATAGGTCCTGAAGATCAAAATATCAGCCCTTTTCCATTGATGTCAAAGGGGGAGGAAATGTTATAAGCAGAGAATAGCTATGGAAGGTAGATAATAACTATGAACATGCAAAAATGTTATTGCACAGAGAATAGCTATGGCAGAGAATAGCTATAAACAGGGAAGGCAGAGAATAGCTATAAACAGGAAGCAATGTTATTGCACAGAGAATAGCTATGGCAGAGAATAGCTATAAACAAGCAGCAATGTTATTGCCATCAATTCCAAATGGGGAGACTGTTAGAAGCGTTGTCATTGATGCAAAAAACAACAGCAAAGGCAAAGAATAGTAGCAGAGGTAAAGGACAGCAGCAAAGGCAAGGAACAGTAGCAGAGGCAAAGGACAACAGCAAAGGCAAAGAAGAATACAGTGACAGGATATGCAGACAAAGAGCGTGAGGAGAATAGAGTGAGAAAGAGGCAAAAAAGAATATAGTGACAGGAGTTTAGATTTGAGTCATTAACGCTCATCCTAAAGCAACTTTTATACATAGACACATCAAGGGCTTCAAAGAATTCGCTCATCCTAAGGTAGCTTTCAATTTCAGAAAATCTCAAATACGAACTTGAAATGCGCATTGAGATTTCTGATGGAACTGTTGGTTTAGCATACAGAAGCACCAAGAGTGAAACGGAATGTGTATAAAAACAATTGAAAGGTCTAGACGGAACCCTGAGAGTAAGATATGGAACCGAGCTTCGAGCAGTGAAAACCTAATGGAGTTTGGGGTTAAATCTTATGCTAGTGTCATATTAAAGTAAGAATGAAACACAGGTTTATATGTTAAGGAAGAAATAAGAAGTAAAATCTTTGAACAGAGTATCTATATATATATATATATATATATATATATATATATATATATATATATAACAAGGCAAAGTATGTATATATATGTATATAACAAAGGAACGAAGGATTTGAAGCGGAACTCTAATTGTAAACAGTGAAACCAGAGATAAGTAAACCGACAGTATTGCGCGGTGTCAAAAATGGTAAGTGGATTTTTCATTTTTGAATGCGATCTATGTCTTCAATCAACACATGTCATAAGGCGGTTTTACAAAACAACTTTTATCACGTTCGTTTAAGTGGTTAAAGCTCGGCTCAATAAAAAATGCGATATGGCATGACATCCGTTGGATCATTGGAGTCGATGCGATAAACTATCCGCCGCTGGATGCGAGAGGTGTGTTAATGGGGGTGGACCCCAGGAACATATATGTATTAAAATATGTGTCAGGTTTGATATCTGTTGCAATATTTGATATATATTAAAGTTGAGTGTGCATATAAGAATAGTTTGTGTGCCAATTATATGGTTGATGCATGTTGATACATTATGTTATGTCGAGGGTTAAAACCATGGTCGAGGATTGACTTAGGCTTTGATATACATATGACAAGAAGGTCAGGCATTCATTATTGACTAAGGTTATTTAACCAAGCAGTATGGAAAGACAATCGAAAAATGTTTTTTTTTCGATCGTGAATAAGTTAAAAGGGAAATTGGCACATGTGTAAGCAATTTTCAATAAAGTTAATAAATAGCGAGTGCATGTGGTCGTGATAATAAGGTTAATACTTTAATGTTTATTTAAAACAAATTAGGAGGTGTGGACCTTATCAAACATTATATATTTATATATATGTGTTCAAAGGGCGCTGTCATTTGAAATGTATTAAAAGTGCAGACTTTATTAAACATAGGTGGGACCCGAGTTATGAATCACATCGGAGAAAAGTTTGGCATTGGAACGTGTTGGCAAGAGTTCCGATTGAGATGTAGACCTGATGGATTAATGAACCATGATTCATATATGTTTGAGTTCCGCATCAAAGAAAACCATCGTTTTGGAGCAATTCATCACATCGGCACAATGGAGTGAACAGTGATTCATCGCATCGGCACAATGGAGTGAACAATGATTCATCGCATCGGCACAATGGAGTAAACAATGATTCATTGCATTGGCACAATGGAGTGAACAGTAATTCATCGCATCAGCACAATGAAGTGAACAGTAAAACATCGCATCGGGAGTATTCAGTTGCGATTAATCGCATCGGAAAATAGAGTAGAAGAGTTTATAAAGCTGTGGGGCCCAAATATTTCAGAGGTTAGCATTGGTTGTTCATTAATATAAAACCCAAGGTTTATTAAGAAGTTTTTATAACATTTGATTGGGGAGAAGATATTTGTTTTATGAGAATGACAAATCTGGGATGTATATTTAAAGAGTATGAGCATTTCCTTTATATACCAAACCAAAGGTTATATATTTGATGGTTGAGGTCATATTTCATGATAAAGATTGTGAGTATAGATATATCCTTTTTGTTAAAAAGGTTTTATAATAACGCCGAGAGTTATTTATGTTCAATTAAAAGACAGTTGTACAGGCAGTATTTATACAACTACAATGAACAGAGAAAATGAAAAAAAAAAAGTGAAACGAAAGAGAGAGGGGTGGTTGTTGATTAAAGAGAGAGAAAAACCTCCCGGATGCGGGTAGTCTTGGCGATTAATGGTGAGCAGGTGGTCAGGTGGGTTGGCGCGTGGCTCACCACCACCGCCACCCATCCTCGCATGCTCTTGAACTTAAATGCCACCGTCCGGATCTTCAATGCGGATTCATGGGAGCTCTCTCCCCGATACCAGTTCATTCTTACTTCTGCGATGGCGAGTTATGGAAATTTCTTGTATGTTCATCCCCTCAGCGTTTGTTGCTCCCCTGCTGCGGCTGAGTGCAGCTCACACACCAGCACAGGGTCTCGTTGCATTCTCAATTTCTATATAGATATTCTGCCAGGCTTCCATTTCTCGAATAGTGCCTCCTGCAACCTTCAGCGCACATTCTTCTCCGATTCCAGTCGACAGCTAGTTTATAACGCTCAAGCCATGCCCCGCTTACGCCCGAGAATGTGTTGCAGGCGTGGGGGTGCCATTGGGCAAGCCATAAGTAGATCCTCTCCCTCCAACTCTGATTCTTCGTCGTATTCTTCTGAATTCGGGCCTGTTCGTCTTCCTACTCCACGAAGAGGTCGAGGCAGAGGTCGGAATCGGTTTAATCCCACTGGGCACTTTCGCTTGTCTTCCAGGGTTCATTCTCACCATGCCCGCTTTCATTTCCCCTGCAGCATCAACAATACTTCTCTCCTTGCAACGGTTACCATTGACCTTCGGGCTACCCCCTCTGCACAGGCTTCTTCAGACCAGGTTCCCGCCACCACGGAGGCTTCTCTGGAGCCCATAGCGGAAGCAGAGCACCGCATTCTTCAGGCGGACATCCAGCAGAATGATTCTTCGGACAAAGCAGCCAACTTGGGCTTTCAGGAAAATCCTTCGGTTCCAAATGATGGTGGTCCTGCGCGCCAAGATGCTCCTCCTCCTGATGATGAGGATCCTTACAAATTCGGCTGCCTCATTGTCGAGGAAGATCCTCCCTCTGCTCAGTAACGTGGTTCCAAGTTTGCGCTCCCGAGTTTGGTTTTCATCGGCCCGAAGGTGTTTATCTATAGTCCTATGTATCTGCATAATTCTGCTACTGTTCTTATGGTTTCTATTTTGCTTCATGGACGGTCTCCCCTGCATGGGAACTATATACTTCTATATGTCCAGGTCCAGGCTTTTGTCACAGGCTATAAAAATGTCATTTTTGTTTTTGCTATGGTACGAAATTGTAAAAATCTGGCTACTATGGCTTACTCCACAGGAGTCATACTGTTCAGGTTTGTTCAATACTCTGTCATAGATGTCAGTCACTTATTAGGAACAGACAGTATCACTGCTCTTCAAAGTTTTCAGAGTCTACATCCTAAATGTTGTGATGATCAATTACCAGCTTGTAAAGCGAGAATGCCGCATCAATGGGCTGGAACTCTCGAGGCTTCGGTCTCTATGTAACACTATTTTTGTATCAATATAAGTAGCCATATTTAGAAAAAAAAAAAAAGAGAGAGACAAACAGAGAGAGCAGTGTTGTTGAAATGATTCGAAATTTATATTGTAATTGAATGAAAGGTTTTAATTGTTTTACATTGTTTGTGATGTAATTGGCAACTCTCTAGAGAAAGACAAAATCCCACTGTAAAGTTGAAATGGATACATTTTTCTGAGTAAATTGATAAAAGAGAAGAGAATGCAGAATTGAAGAAAAAGAGATAATCAACCAGATGTGAATATTGGAGTGTAGTAAAAAAAAGTGGTACAGAACAGAGCTGATATCCAAGGTAGATCAACAAGTGTTTCTTCTATGAAAAGTGAGGGAGTTGAAGCTTCCTTGCAAGTTGTAGCTTGCAGAATTCGAGGTTGAAGGCTCCTGTAGGTTGGTGCTTACAAAAAATCAGTGGTGAGAGGGAGTCGGAGCTTGCCTTTACATCACAATAATAATAAGATGTGGTTTTCTCCCTTTATTGGTTTCCATGTATATTTGTTGTCTCTATGTGTGATGTCTATGTGTTGATATGGTTATTCAATCTGCTTAATACTTACTGCTCTCATAATAAGTCTGTTGTTACATTATCTTAACACTTCTGCTCATATATTAAGATCGTTCACATATAAAGTTAATCATGAAGTTAAAATGTAAATAAGTTTAATTGAAAGTTTAAAAATTTCATGAATGTGTTAAACTGATTCACCCCCCCCCCCTCTCAGTTTAACTAAGGTTTCACATATAGAATCTCAAGGTGTTTGGAGATTCAGAGCTAGTATAAAGGAAAGTCAGGATCCAATGTCAAACTAAGCACCTGCGGCTCAGAGCTTACAATAATGAGGTGTGGGACATGGTTGAGAATTTCTTCTCATATTTCAACATTCATTTCATGCCGAGGGATAAGAACAGATTGAGCGACTCGCTAGTAGAGGCTGTTAGCAATTCCCCCCATCTGCAGAATCCGTTGCTCAGATACGAGGTGGAAGTGGGATATCTCCCCTCCATTGTGGAAAATTTGAAGCATTGGCAGGTCTTGAAGGATGAAGAATAGGTAAGGAATTTCATGGATATGGTGATTGAGTTCTCGAATTTGGTGATCGATTCAGCAATCGAGGATGACAGTGAAGAGCCAAAAACGAGATGGGAGGAGACACTCGCTAGGCACCACGTTTTGAAATTAAAGGGAAATGTCATTCCTAGGGGTCTTGTGCCATTGGAAAGCTTGTTTGATAAAAATTATATCTCGATGAATCGCAACAATCCAACCCTCAACGAGCTAGTCAGGGATTTGAATATTGGGACAGAGGAAGATCCGAAGGTGGTGAAGCTATCGAAAGGCGTCCCTGAAGAATATCAAGGATAGTACCTGAATTTTTTTCGATCGTGTAAAGACATCCTCACCTCGTCATACCAGGATCTGAAGACTTTTGATACTGATTTCATACAGCATAAGATACCCCTCAAAGAAGGCATTCAGCCTCATAAGCAGAAGCTGAGGAATATTAATACTATTCTCCTTCCGGTTATTGAAAAAGAGATAAAGAAGTTGTTGCAGGCAAAGGTCATTGTCTCTATGAGGTATTCAGAATAGGTAGAAAACTTGGTTCCTATGAGAAAGAAAAATGGAAGAATCAGGCTTTGCATGGACTTCCGAAATATGAATAAAGCCTCACTCAAAGATAAATAGCCCCTTCCAAATATGGACCACATATTGAAAAAGGTAGTGGGATCCTCTCGCATGTCCATGATGGAAGGTTTCTTGGGATATAACTAGGTGGTGGTTCTCCCTGAAGAGCAGAAGAAGACGACATTCAGCACACCTTGGGGAACCTTGATGTACGCTTGGATGCCTTTGGGCCTGATAAACGCTGGAGCCACATTCCAACGTGCATTGGAAATTTCCTTCATAGGAGACCAAGATAAGTTTTTGTTGATTTATCTGGACAACTTCACCCTCTTCTCGAAGATTGATGTTGATCATATAGAGCATCTTCAACGAACCTTTGACAAATTTTGTAGGTATGGTCTGTCTCCGAACCCCAAACAAACCATGTTTTCCCTAGAAGAATGGAAGCTACTAGGGAATATAGTAACTAAAGAGGGAGTAAATTTTGACCCGAAATAGGTGGAGAAGATCAATGGAATTTGTCTACCAAGAAACAAAAGAGAAGTACAGGTATTCCTCGGAAGAATGAATTTTCTAAGAAGGTTCATACCAAATTACGCCGAGATCATTTGAAACATCAATGAAATGATAAAAAATAATAGGGAAGTGAAATGTACTCCTCAATCAATGGATTATTTCAACAGAATCAAGTAGGCTTGTGCAGAAGCTCTAGTGATGGTGGGTCCAAATTATGGAAAGCCATTCATGATTTTTTGTTTCGGCTCCCCTCACATAATAGTTGTGGTGCTGCTACATGAAAATCACAAAGGGCATGAAGATCCTATCATGTTTTTCAGCCAAGTCCTTCAAGATGCGAAACTAAAATATAATATCCTCGAAAAGCAAGCGTACACTCTGGTAAAATCACTAAAGTCATTCTGGGTGTATGTGTTACAATATGCAATAACAACTTACATCCCCACTACAGAAGTGAAGGATATTCTGGTGTAGGGAGACAGTGAAGGGAAGAGGGGCAACTGTATAACTAAGATTCAGGAGTAAGAAATTGAAATAAATCCTACCAAGTTCATCAAAGGCAAAAATTTGGCAAAACATCTATGTGAATCCAACTGTCAAGCTCTAGGGATAAGCCTATCTATGGCAGGAGGAGACGCACCAGAGGGTATAGGTGTACAAAAGGGCATAGAACCTTCCACCCAAAAGACACATGTAAAGTACCTTAAATCCTTATGGTATAGAGATATAGTGGAATACATTTTATCCCTGAGGTGTCCTCCTAACTATGACAAGGCCAGTATCACACTCTAAGGTTATTATCTCAAAAGTACACCATAAATGGGCAACTATATTGGAGGGAACTGACTGGGATTTTACTATTATGTTTAATGGAGAGAGAGGTTTATGAAGTGATGACAGAGTTCCATGAAGGAATATGTGGCGGGAATTACAACTGACGATCCACTCCTCACAATATCCTGAGAGAAAGTTTCTTTTGGCCTAAAATATTTTTTGATGGACATGCTCGTGCCCAGGCCTGCGAAAAGTGTCAGACGTTCGTCGAAAATAAAATGTTTTCACCTCTCTCGTTGATCCCAGTACATGTTGAAGAGACATTCAAACAATGGGGAATAGAATTAATAGGTGATATTCACCTGACTTCTAGCAACCAAAATTTATGGATCCTCACTGCCACGGATTACTTCACTAAATGGGTTAAGGTTGTGCCCATAAGGAATGCCACGAATTTGGTGGTGATCATGTTCCTGGAGGAAAACATAATATCTAGTTTTAGATGCCCTGCTAAAATCATGACAGATAATTCCCAAGATTTCAAGTCGGCTAAGTTCATGAACTTATGACAGCATTACAATATCATTTTGGGGCACTCCACTACATATTACCCACAGGGGAATGGGTTGGTGGAGTCATCTAACAAGGCACTGGTGAGGATTTTGAAAAAGACCATCAATGAAAACAAAAAGAACTAGTATTCCCAGCCCAAGTTTTCTCTCAGGGCGAATCACATCACCACTGAAATATCCACAGGGAACTCCCCTTATGAGCTGGTGTATGGGATACTAGCAGTCATCCCTATTTAGATCGCACTACCCGTGGCTCAATTCTTACAAGAAAGCGAGGAAGATTCAAACGACCTTGTCATAATAATGAGCCAATTGGTCGAACTGAATGAAACACAGGAACAGGTAAACCTCAAATTAAAAGAATACCAGGAAAAGATGAAAAGCTTATTTGATCAACGAGCTAAAGGAAAGGAAATCCAAGTAAGCGTTTTGGTGCCGCAATGGGATGTCAGGTGGTCGGACAAAGGAAAACATGGGAAGCTTGACTCGCTTTAGTTTGGTCTAGTCAGGGAGGTAGAGGTCAAAGGCAACAATAGATTTGCACTAGAGAACTTGGAAGGAGACATACTTGAGATGTTTGTCAATGGAAATTTTGTCAAGCCCTACTTATAGCACTGATACAAGCTATGATGGCCCATTGTACATATCCTCTAGTTTTATAAATTCCATTTGTTATTTCGACATGAATTTGTGTTTTGTTTTTAATAAAAATTTCCTGAAAATATTTTAACAATGATCTTAGGCTTACCGAGAAAAACAAAAGCAGGTGGTCTCTGAGTTCTTGACACACTCGAGCGATTGCGTTGTCCCCAATGGATCCATTGTTGGATTTTGTTTCTCATGAAGGGATGATGCAACATTGAGATTTAAATTAATGAAGAGGAGGAATGGCCAAATCGAAAGGATAAAAGAGAAAATTGGCATAGATACTTTGGCACAACTCTCGTTCTTACAAATCATTATGGTTGCACCTCCTCTAGGCAAGTGGTGCAGTCCGTAGTAGCAGTGACACCACTCAAAAAAGAGCAGGCCACAGCCATTCCAATGATGCTTGGGAATGTAGAGTGTAGCGAGATTGAACCGTCAGAGGGGATGGTGTCAGCCTCTCCTCTACCTAGTCAGAAGAGCTCTGGTGGGGCAAGGCGGGGCCAGGACCTCAACTTCTGACCCAATAACAGATGGCAGGCCCCACACATACACATCTAGCATAGGTAATTCTAATGTAAGGTAAGTCCGCCCAAGGTACAAGGTTGGACCCTCACCTACCCAGCCGTCGTCGGCCAACCATTATGTGCCACATGCCCCTCCACCAATGTCCTCACAATGCCAGCCCTACAATTTTTGTCACGCTCCAATACTCAGTAAAAACTTATCTTCACCCTGATTTTCACTCTTGACCATTTGAATTGGTTACCACTTGCCAACATTTCTTACTCAGCTGGGCACCCTGGTAAAACTCACAGTACTGGATTCTTTTCCCCTCACGTCACTTTCACTACTATCGCAACTATTTGGTTGAGCCCTTTCTATTATTTCCCTTTATTGTTTGTTCAAATTGTTATGGAAAAAATGAAGCACACCACCCTCGAAACCTGGTAATACCGCGAAGCCAAGATTGCTCTCGGTCCAAAACCACTCATGGATTCCCACTCACAGCTATGTGACATGGTTTTCCCTTTCAATGTGGCCCATATGAAGGATGATATTTTAAATTTTAAGCGACAGGGCAAGGATGTGTTCAGATTGGTCAACTCAGGGCTCTGTTACCAAATTTCCCCAACCATATATCCCTTCTTTGAGTTCATTGCCTATCTTGCTGATGCCTACATTGAGTGGAAGCATATTTTCCTCCCCTCTCATGGGGTGAAATTACTCGAAATTCCTCCTCAACTCATCATAAAGGCCTATGTTACACTTGTGCCCAAGAGTGTGCTGAATTCACTGAAGTCACCTTCTCTTGTCACTTCTCAAACTTTCCTGTGGAAAAAAAAAATGGGTTTCCTTCAGCTCATCACCAATTCATGCCTTTCTACCCTCCCACCTATAGAGACTATTCTATTGTCCCTTCTTCATGACACCATACAACCCATCCTAGCAGTCATCCCGGGGATGTTGGGTTTAGACAATGTCGATAGGGTAACAAAGGTTGGCCTAGGGTTTCTATGGTCTATGATGCAACCCGGGGTTTTATTGGAAATCCCCACCTTCCTAGCCTCACCTATTTTAGCCCAGTTCCAAGACATGTCATCTTCTTGCTCCTTCAGATATTGCTCCTTGGTGTTTTACATATTCCTATTTAAGCAAGCAGACAATTTCGAGGGTGTACACCTAGAAAAATGATCCATGAGAAACGTCGAACCCAAATCCATTTTTGAATGCACTGAGTCAATTCGAAAACACCCAAATGGAAAGGGATATTCAAAATTTGTCACATATTTCATGTCCAAGGCTCATGTAATCATACATGAAAGCCTCCCGCCGAGGATTTTTCCTAAGAAAAAGGTGTGGCTCCAGTTCAGTGAAACATATTGTGCCAGGGATTGGTGCTTATCTGAAGATCATACTGAGATCAGTGTTTATGGTGCCGAAGTGCAGCCTTACCACCTGGTGGCTTTCATTTCCATGAGTATTTTTGGCCTTGATTTTATCCGCCAAGTACTAAGTGCCAAAAAAACACACTTTGTGCCCGCAAAGAAGGGATATATCTTGAGGCTCCCGAACACCATTGGCCCTTCCACTCTCAATTCAAGGTACACACTTCCCTATGTGGAGGGGTTGTTTCAGAAGATGAATTTCTCATGAGGAGATGTAAGGAACTATAATCCTAAAGGGTTTATCAAATGCACAAATAATAATATTAATTCTTCAGCATATGAGCATGAGCCTAGGCCTCTAATAGAATTGAAAGCTAATTATGATTCATGGCCTTTGGATATAGAGATGGAGGCCGAATCCATAGCTGTCGAAGGAAAAGGTGACAGTATACAAGGTTAAAAGGAGATCGTGGAACATGAGAACCATGAGACCACCCAGGAAGAGGAGGATCACCTCCATAAGAAACATAGAACTGAAGGGTTGGGAGAACAGGAAACTGAGACTATCGATGATGAAACCTCATAGCATACAGGTCATGGTAAATAAAGACCAAGTGTTTAGCTCTACTATTATTCCTCTTCCTCTTTAGCACCTTCAAATCTCTCATAGATTGTCACTTTGGGTAAGGAGGAAAGAAGACAACAGATTGAGGCGAAGAACCAATCTACAAGAGAGAAACTAAGATCATAATTGGATCAGTTTGTGGAAAAGCATCACATAAGGCTCACTACAGCTTTATATGTGGAGAAGGACCAACTTATAGTTGTTTTCCAACACTCTTCCTCTCATCCCCTAACTCCAGGATCCAAGTATAAAGCCTTAGAAATGATTCTTGAATTGGATTCTATCCCCTGGTCCGATAGGCTAAATTTTCACAAGTCCATCGGGGAAATGCTGCAAAGAAAGGTGCTCATACACACCATCACCCTGACAAAAGGTAAGAGGAAACTAGCTCAGATGAATATCAATTTGAAAAGGGAAAGGGAAATTGCAAAGTATCTTGCCACTCAGCTGGAGGATTGAAAAAAATTGATAAGAGGTAAATGAGTCGACCCCAACTTAGCAGTACATACTCTTTTGTGTAAGGCCGAGGTGGAAGTGCAGGGGCTACGACACATGTTGAACATCCCTTATTCAGAACATATCCAAATAGAGGAACTAGCCCAAGTTGAAAAGCAGAAGGAATCCCTTACTGAGGCACTTGCTTAGTGGGACGAGGCACTTACTGAAAGGGATGAGAAGAATACATAATTAAAGGAGAAGCTATCTGAGATGCAACAAACTCATAATAACCATGTATTTTTAGTACAGGTTCCGAAGGACCCTCAAAGTGCTCCAGAGCATTTGACCAAGGCTCTAGCAGACCTGAAGATGTCTGAGGATGAAGCTCATACCACCAGATGACTCTTGGACGAAGCCAAGGCAGCCTAATTACAGAACCAAAACATAGTATCATCCCTCCAGAAAGAGTTAGAGACCATTCGAAAAGAGGCTCAAGCGCACTAGACATCGATCAAAGTTCTTAAGGTGAAAATTAAATGTAATATGTCATTAGTGAAAGCCATGCAAATAGTTTGGACAGAGCTTATAACAAAGGTGAAAGAGCATTGGGAGCTCATAATGCTAGAAAATGATAAGAAGAACTCAATCCGGAATTGTAAGGTATAGTTGGAGGCCAGTCATAGAGAAGGGGATGAGAATGTGGTGATAGTAAGACGATACATAAAGAACATTAACGAACTCCCCTCAAAAGAAATAGGCATGTGCGGAGTGGTTGATCAGTTCACAACCATTATGGAGGTCACCAAGATGATTCAGAGAGAGGAAGCACAAGTAAAAGCATAAGGATACTTAGCACTCGTGAAAAAAATGGTGGAGGTCTTTGGTCAAGAATGGGGTAAGTTAGTGGAAGCCAGTCTCCCTCCATGCGGGATCCACATAGTGGCATTGCTCCCCTAGACCACCTATGATTTGAAGATGTCTGAGATCAAGTTCAAGGTAGATCTAGCACTGGAGAAGACCTCTCGCTTGAAGGCGAAGACCTTGGTGGCATCAATATGCAAGGAGTTCTTTTTTCTTGCCATGTTCAAGTGGTTTTTCATTGATCCCCTTGATTACTCCCAAATGACTTAGCCTCGGGCATTGTTTGATATTTTTAGCTCCACACCTCTACCCGTGGATGTTATATGGCAAAGGACCTATGAATATTCACATCCTTCAACTCCATCTTCTTCGCAGGAACTACCACCTTAGTCACTCTGCAACTCTAGCTCTTCTGCTTCTTCCGCCCATCCACGGAACTCAGGGGGTTTTGCCACTCCTCGCCGTCCTCGTTTTAAAATGTCAGGATCAGGCCCATGCAGCCTTTTATTTAATTTTCTTCTCTAGTTTTAGCTACGTTGTAAAATCGGGTGAAATATCGTTTTTCACCCTAAGGACAGTTTTATTGTTATGTATTTGTTGTAATCAGTGTAGAAGAGTAGTTCTCTTATATGATATAGTTATATCATATAATTTTTTATTTTTATAGGAAACAAAAAGATCAGGAAAGAATAGTTGTCTAAGAAATATATGGCTAATGGCCTTGAATGTAAAAAACTATAAAGAGGAAACTCAATAAAGATAGAAGGGTTCTAGTTTCCGTGGAAGTTTTTGAGTTCAAATATTGTCTATCCCATTTTTTTAATGACTAAGATAAGCTCTAAATGCATATATTGAAGAGTTGTTTTGAGAAGATAATATATTAACGACTTGTTGGAAATGGATTCAAATTGGACTTTTAAGCAATATGTATGTATATTTTATGTGTTTGTTTAACTCTCTCTATTTCTGTTTTGATGAATTCTTCTTCTACTATATTTTATCTGGAATGTTGGTTACTAATGTTTAATAAAATGAATTTACCTATATCCTGCTGTTGGAAAATGGTACTCGTGAGTTAATCACTTGGTTACCTTAATTGGGCTCAATGCAGGAGTGTTGTTCCATAAATCACATAAAAAACACTTTCATCTTTGAGTCTAATAAGGGTGGATTATTAATACTTAATAAGCCCACCTCCATCAAACTCCCCTCCTCTATTCATCTAAACCTTGACCTACCTTATTCCTAAAGACCTGTTCACTGGTTTCAAATATGGCCCATTCATAGTAACTTAATTTCATACGGCCTCAGGCCCATCCTGAGTCATGTCCAATATACATCAGAGCTAGCACCTTTGCTCCCACTACTATTTAGAACCACCAAATAAATCAATAACATAGAATTTATATTTTGGGAGGTCCCCTCTAAGTTAAAGTTGATATACGAAAGCCTCCTATTCTTAATATGCCCTAGGCACTGGTCTCCTACAAGACAAGATTGTCTCTAGGGGTGACAACACAAGGCATAGTGTTTAGGCGCATTGGAAATGATCGATGTTGGGCGCAGGGTGGTTTGGGCCTCCAACACCACTAACCCCCATACTTGGCATGCATTTGTTTTTATTATACAGCTGTTATTATTTTTTTGGTCGATGGTTTAACATGTTGTAAAGGTTTGGCTAAACAATATATATCTCATTGTATGTGGGCATATAGGAGGCGAGATGGTCAAACTGGTTGGGTGGTTCGAGCCCCTCCACCCATGACATAATATGTGGCACGTTGTGTTGAGTGGGGGTGGATCTGCTAGTGGTGTCCCACCTGCCACCATATAGAAGAATATATATGTATTATTTCGTGGAACTTCCGTGGGGGTGACTGGGTTTGACCACCTGCCACCCTAGCTTTGATATTTATTTTTAATATGCAATGTGCAGTGGGGTGGAATGGGTGGTGGTCCACGACCTCTTTTTTGATATATTTTTGTTTTTAAAACAACAAATTAGGTGTTTTTGAATTTTCCAAATATAAGGGATATTGGTCGAATTAAGTAGTCAACAATTTCACCTTATTTCAGGAGCAAGATTCCATGCCCCGAACTCAAACAATTTATAGGATCATAATCATGGCCCACTTGCCCACTTTGACAAAAAATTTGACAAGCCATATCTCCTTCATACAAAATCAGATTGTGCTGTCATTTGCACCATTGGAATAAAAGTGATGAAAACTTCAATCTAAACTTGGCTCAAGAGAAATCTGAATACTTTTAATTTTGAGCTACCATAAGCCCTCTTTAGCCTCTGAGTGCGTCTAGAGCCACCTGGATCATTCATCCCCACTGAAGAACATAATTTTCAATTTTCGTTTACTTTATCTACATCACAACTATCTTGACATGTCACCCTTCCTTCTCTTTCACCTTTATTCTTCAGAGCCATAAGTGATGAGTTTGTTAGGGTTCTACAATAATAGAGATAATATTTTTGAATTGACTATGTTAAATCTTGTAATATTGTACATAATTTTGTTTTTTGCAAATGTTTTCTCGTATTAAAAAGTGAAAAGAGGGTATCTCCTGAAAGAAAATTCAAAGTACTGAAAGAAAGAAGATCAAAAAATAATATGAAGTATAAACCCCACAAAAAGAAAAAAAATAGATCCTGAAAGTGTTGCACATTCAAATGCCACTACTCTTAGTTTAATTTATGAAAATAAAAATTGTGTGTAGCTTGTCCAAAAATGCCACAATTCATGATGATCATACAATTTAATATTGATTCATTCATGATTTTAAATTTCATGTCATGATAATTAGTGAATAAGATCTGACCAAACCATTTAATCTTGGTAGATCTATAGTTAGGTAGAGAATAAAAATGAGCTCAACAGTTTAATCTGAGCCATTGGAAGTTTTAAAGTTAGAAATAGGTTAGTTTTGTTATCAAAAGAAAATAAAAGGGTCAGCAAACTCAAATGCACCCAATAAATGAAGTAAGAAATGTTAGGGTAAATAAAGGGTAGGTATATTACTTTGAAGAGTAATGGAAATCATCAATTGGATCATCTCATATAACTAATATCCTCCTAAATCCCCTTCCCCTTGCTAAAATCCCTATTTCCACTCTTCGAAGTCATTTCCCCTTGTAAAAAATCCCTTTCCATTTACTAAAACCTTTTTCCCTAGTTGAAAACCCATTTCCCTTTGAAAATTCACCTCCCCTTTACTAACGTTGCATTTTCATAGAAATCATGGAAAACCCATTTATCCAAAGTCTTAAAATACCATATATTATATTGAGCCCCACTACAAAAACCTCTCCCCGATATCATTTTAACCTATTCCTAGTGTATTTCTAACATCCCACCATCTTACTTTCCGACCCCCTTTATAACATTTAACCTATAGTGTTATATTACCCCCTACCACTTATATATATCTCAACCCATTTATATTCATTTACCCCATATTATATTAATTCCCCACTTTAATATATACCTGATTCCCACCTTATTTCAAAACCCACTTTAAATTACTACATGCTATCATTATACAACCCCTCATTATGTTCCCTAATCCATCGCATATATAAATCCACTCCCGCTAACATATTAACCCCTTCATATAATCTCAACCCACTTTATATACTCCTCCAGATAAAATATCTCGGGTCCCACCTATAAGAACCCCTTACTTCTACTAGTCACCCGATCATTGTTGATTAGATCCAACAACCAATAGAGCATTTTTAACTCCCGACAGTACAATGTTTAATGCCAAAGGGGAGGGGGGTTCGAAATGGGTGGTTTCACACCCCCGTTCACCTGCCACGCATTAGTCTAGTATTTAATTGCACCCCCCAATACCAAAACCACTATACTACTTCTCACGGTGCGATAAAATTCCATACCACATTTTTTGTTATGCGATAAACTGCCAGGCTACTTTCGTGCATGGTGATGAAAACCACGATTGTTATAATTAAACCTCTGCACCATATGATTAACTCTTTCCGGTTAAAAGTAATAAAGCCCACCCGAAACCATTTTTTCACCATTGCTATTTAATTGTGAAAAAGAGTGCAAGAAACCTTTATCAACCCAGTTTCTAGCCATTCCCGATCAAAGTTGAAGCATTGCAGACCAAGAAATCCCCTGATGTAGCCATAACCCCTTCCAAAGACCGAATTCAACCGTTTTCCAGGTAAATCCTAAGCCTCCCGAGACCATTAAATTAAGCACAGAAAGTAATGAATTGATAAATTAAATGAAACAATGGCCTCCCAGAACATAATATATGTTAACCCTCTGCAACCACCTATGTTAGATGTTGACCACACCCCTCTAGTTGACAAAGAATTCAAAATAAGTGATCCAGTGACTGATTTTAACCTTCTAGAGCTCCACTGCTGGAGCCATGACAAATTCATTGATCAGGCTAATGATATCCACCTCTGCGACTCAGAACTACCTAAATACATCTTCCCACAGACCTTTCAATTCCCTGAACTAATCAGACTCTTCAATATCAATTATTTTCCAAATGAAAGACCTTTAATTACCCCAAATCAAGAAGTCATTTTCACAATTACTGTTCAATCTATAAATCAGATGTTACAGATCCGGCCAAAGCTTGATGAACTCTCATTATCTATTGAAATCCTCACTGAACTATATTTGAAGCTATATTTCCCAAATAGATTCCAAATATTCCAAACCTTCCTTCCTCCATCATTAGAAACCCCAAATAGTAATCTTTCATACTAATCTTCCATATTTTCAGAGTGAACCGGATAGATTGTCACAATGTTGTCATGTATTTTAGGGTATTTTACTAAAAATTATGTAGATGCATCTATCCTTGGTTTTCTGTCCATATTATGCCCAATTCAGCCTCCAACTTCAACCTTCAACTTTTCCCTATACCTATCAAATGCAATCCATGATCAACTAGTTAGATTACTAGAGGAAGCAGTGTTTAAATACTCCTCGGCTTTGTTCCATTTGTTCTTATATTTGCAATTAGAAAGGTTCGCAGTTAGCCTCCAAAAACTGGACACAGAGGGTAACCCCCAATCTATAGTCTTTTGGACATCCTTGATCAGAAAATATTCCACATAATCCAGCTATAAAGAATTAATTTATTCATTTTTTTATCCAATTATTAATATCCTAAGCAATAGCATTCAACCTAGAGTTAGTGAAGAGATAAATAAGGTGTTACAATTGTAAGATCAAAGTAAAACATGAGACTGGTATCTATACCAGAATCATACATATATTAGCATATATGGATGCTGCCTTATTCTTTTCAAGCTTCACAAATACCTCCCAATGAAGTTATTTTCATTGGAATACATCAGAGAGATCCTGAATTTAGATGAAGTTAATTTCCTTTCAGCAAAGAAGAAAACTCAATTTAAGATTGAGATCCAGCTTGGTCCTTTTATTTGCAATATTAGGAATTTTGGTAAGCAAACAGACAAGTGTTTACAAGATTTAAAGTTTAGTAATAGTTTCAAATGTCAATATTATCTCCTGGGAGTCATAATTAAGTTAAGAGTCAACTTCAAATTGACCCCTTTTATTCATGAGTCAAAGCCTTATGTTGAAAAGTATTCCAACCAGTCAGAGTGGTTGGAAAATACTTTACAGGAGATGGAAAAGAAGTTTGATACTATTTCCATCCTTCTTACTCCAGCCCCACAGGACAGAAATTCAAAGAGGGCAAGAGAGGAAGGTTCTATTCTACAGATACTACTTCTGATACCAAATTCAGGCTAATGCACATGAATAAGACACAAATGAATCCAATGATGGAAGAGGAAGAAATGGTTGATATAGTTGAAATCATTGATACAGATATAGTGATTAGAGATGATGCACCTCCAACAGTTTCAGAAGAACGACAACTACCATCAACCTCCAGTGATGAACAGGGAAAATTTTAGGGGCTAATATTTGTAGGTGTGCTAATTTTCCATGTTTTAAAAAAAAACGATTCATCAATTTACATTTTTTTAGAATATGATTCACCCAAATTTTATAGTATAAGAATATTTTACCTTATAAATAGCCAAAAGGTTACAGATACTATTCAAAATCATTATAAATATGAATATTTTTATAAAAGTATCACTAAACCTATTACAATTTCCACATTACAGACTAGTAATATTCGCCAATATTTCTAAACTTTAAAATAAATTTCTATCCTTAAAATTTTCCCTGGTGTTGAAATTATTCAGAAATAGTATAGTGCAGAGGTTTCATCATGAAGCAAACTAGTGGATAAAGAGAAATATATAATGGAATGATACAAATAAATTAGATTAATAAAAGAAGCATTGAAAGCTGTAACTTATTCCCAGTATTGGAAACAAACTCCTAGTGACCAAAACAGATTACTTTCAGCTTTTGATTACAAAACTAGAAATATGCAAATGACATTCTTGTAGCCAACAGTGAAGGTTCCAAAATCATCAACAAATTACAATAAAAGAACCTTTGAAGTTCTTGCTAAAGATGTACATCCATATATAAGATTGAGTTTCATAAACAAGCAGGAGAAATGATCTATTAGACTATGACAAAGAAGGCTTTAAGTTTCCAAAAACTATAGAATTCTCTAGAAAATATCAGGGCATAGTTAAAACTAAAGAAATATTCTTCACAGGAAAAGAATAACAGGATAAAATCACTTGAATAATTGGTCATGGAGGTTGGATATAATCCAAAGGATATAAAAGCAACAGAAGAGCTTATCAAGAAGAATAATGTTGACAACGTTGCATTGAATAAACCACTTAATTTACCCACAAGAAAACATCCACAAAATAAAGAAGTTTTAGAGAATGAAAATTAGAAGGATGAAATGATGAATCTCATCATTCCGTTGACGGCTCCACTAAAAGAGATGGAAACTAAAATGGTCAAATTAGTGCAGGAAAAGCAATCCAGCATGGAAGAAATCCTTGTTACTTCCATTCCCATAGCTTCAACATCAGCTCCAATAGTTACAACAGTCCCAACTACTACAACAGTTCCAGTGAGAATAGAAGTTCCAGCAAGTACACTAGCTACTACACTAGCAACAACATGAACTCATCCCATAGATGAGGCAAGTAAATTAATTAAAGCATTGCAATATATGTTAATTAAACTACTAAGATCAATAGGCTTAAAGGACAAGTAAAAATTCTAAAAGATGACAAAAAATTGGCTCAGATAATGCATAAGGCTGAAAAAAAAGAATCAAACAGACTAAATAAAAAGATACAAAATTTAGAAAAAGAATTGACATTGGCAGAGCCTTTAGCCCAAGAAAAGCAACAACTTTGGGCCAATATCATTAATTATTTTAATGATATTTGGCCTTCTATCCAAGCTAGATTTGATCAGAAATATTTCATAAATGAAGCTAGTGAAGCTATTCAGAAAGTCAAAGAATAGCTGGAAAGAAACCAGAGGAAGTCACTGAGATAATTAAGTTTCTCAAATTTTAAAAAAAGCATGAATTAGAAGAAATTGGGATAAGTTACAGAACATAAACAATATTAGAGGTGAAAAAATTGATTTCCACGTGAAATCTGATGACCTAGCTTGAGGATAAGTGTCAAACTATGGAGCTTGTCATGAACATATTCATGAAAAAATTTGATGTTTTGAGACAAAAAGGTCTGCCTAATCAATTAGTGATCAATGACATACAAATGAGGCATGAAGATTATGATAAAAAGATTAGGGAAGTAGCTAAAGAAAATTCCAAAAATTCCTCATTGAAAGGAATTCCTACAGGAAAAGTACTCTTTCAAATCTTTGAAAATATCTTTTACCTCCAACATGAGGTAAATCATCTTTTTGTAAATAAGCCTATGTTTACGAAGTACACTGAAGTAGATGAGATTTACATGACAATGGTAGCATGACAATGGTAGAAATCAAACTTCTTGATGAAGAATAAGAAACTTTGGAAGGCAATTTAAAGATAGATCTGAGGATAAAATATAGAGTTAAAAGAAAATGTAGATGACAAGTAGCATGAAAGACATGCCAGCGTGAAAGCCAACCAACGTGAAAGAAATAAAATATCACAGAAGCAAACAATAAATCAAATAAACAGGGACAACTTGCATTTAGTTAATAGCTGTCTCTATCTTCTTGCATGAAGATAGTTTGTTTTCCTTGAATAAATCCTAAACCAGTTTAAATGATATTTTGTATTAGTTTTTGTATAAATAATTCATCAAATCGAAGTATTGAGGGTGGATTCCATAAAATTTCTATAGTTGAATTGAGTTACTACCTGAGGGTTTATTGTACCATTTTCAAGTTGATAGAGAGAACAAGTAATAAAGGCATTTCATTACAGGATTCATGTGTTGAGTTGCTTCAGTGAAGTATATTGCAATTGTTCATTGTTATTCTCTTAATTATTCCATAAACTTTCTTGTTTTCCAAATTTAAATGTTATAATAGGAATATTATTACAGAATTTGTTTAAATACACTATGTTATGAACTTTTATTCATTTTAATCTTTTCTTTTGATATATGGCTTTTAGAATCCTTCATTTATCTCTAATCCCGATTGACCTCTTTCACCTTCCTTCATCATCTGGTTTAAGGAATGCTTAACTGCTCCTTCATCCTGACTGAAAACCACTTCACCATTCAGCTTTTAAGATCTGATTTTTCTCAGCTACCCTGCCCTATAACACTTCCTTTAGAATTTGATTTTGTCTAGTTTTCTTGATATATTGAATCCATAGCCTAATTGAAAAGTAGAAAAGAAAACTATCCATCTAAATCAGTAATTCCACCAAAAAATCAAAATCAAAGGAAATATGTTAGGTAAATTGACTCGGGATTAGAGTCAAGTTTGACCGAGTTAAACAGTGATGGTTTTGGGGCACATGGTGTTATGCACCCATGGTTTTCAGCTCATCGTATTCCATGTAATGGAGCCTATAAAAGGCTCAGAGGACTTCATTGTAATGTAGGCCTGGATGTGAGTGGTGAAGGCTCACTTAGCTGGACTTGCCAGGGTTTTCGCCAAGGGTAATGAAATTTCATTAGGATGGGTTTTCCCGGAGTTTAGGGTTTCTCCCAGTTAAACATCTATTTTTTTATGTTTATTGTTTTTTTCTAGTTATGTTTAATTATTCCTCTCAGTAATTATTTCTGTTCCCCGATAAATGTTTCTTCATTTGGTATCAGAGCCATATTTAGCTTCAGAGGTACGCTTTTGTAGCCAAGGTTTTTATTGGCTTGGTGAATGGAGAAATAAATGCAGCCTTTTGCAGATTTTTCCATATGGAACATGGTGTTGTTGTGAAATAGGATGACGTTGTCCATTCATGGGAGTAGAAAGGTTTGGTGTAGAGGAGAACTGATATCTACATAACCCATTAGAGGAGTGCTCTCACGAGAGTAACGTGGACGAGTACATTGAGATGGAAATGTAATTTCGTTGCTGCATGGTGAAACCTCTGAAAGGAGAAAAGCTCTAATTTTGTATGCCTTCTAGGGTATTGAAGGTCAATTTTAATAGCATACCGGTGTGAATGGCCATTAAGGAGATCAGGAAATTTCCTCATAAGGCTATGGGAACCACTGATGTGAAGAAGTTGGATGTTGTGAGAAATTTGTTTAAATGTGTCAGATCATAATAGATCTAGTTGTGAAGCTGTTGGATCAACATAGATCTAATTATATCTAGTTCTTAAAAGGTGATGGATGCCCTTTGTGAGAGATGGGCCTGTCAGAGGTCTGCGAACACATAACACACAATATGAGTCATGTAACTATGAACCCCATCGAGGTTGACATTATCTATTGGATGCAAGGGGATTGAGATCATTGACGGTGATAGAGGTGCTAGTAAATTTCTCTGGTTGTCGAATGGCGTTGTAGCTGCCAACGATGGTGAAGATTGATGAAGATAAGGAGACATCATACTTGGTAGAGTTCAAGCATGCACACAAAGTATTATGGGTCACCATTGGAATTTCAGCCCTACGCATCGAGTGATGTATGGTGAGAACTATGGTTATGAGACATATAATAGAAAACATGCCTTGAACTCAGAAGTCAAACTGCGAGTGTATTCAATGTCAAGTGAAGTGCCACTGACCTGGGGGAGAACTTAGCATCTTGAAAAGAATGATTAACTTGACCAGGAAACCTTGAAAGCTTGAATGCATGAGCTTGAATCACCAAAGATCCCACAAAGGATCGTTGGTGCTAGGGCCTCTACTTTTAATGCAATAAAAATGGGACACATGTTGGTATACAAATGAGGACGTGGATGGGGCAAGGGTCGACGTTTCAATGCTCATCGTGGTGGAGTCTTTGTTGTAGAAGGCGAAAACTATGTCTACAATGGACAGTACTGTTCTTCATTAGTATGTTATCTGCATTTGAAGAGGATGGACTATGGGAGGTCCATGAGATGAAATCACTCGGTGATAGAAGATGTGTTAAAATAGCAACAATGAATATATATATATATATATATATATATATATATATATATATATATTTTATGGAGTTAATTTTTACATGTGAATGGGCATACTTCTGTAAGACTTGGTATGGCATTCGTAGCCCTCAGTAATCACTAGTAAATTCTGCATTAGACCTAGGTGATAGGGGGGATGCCATGTTATCAACAACCTTGGGTAAAAATTTTGAAGGGGGGAAAGGGCTATAGTGACCAAGGTTATCTCACTTAGCATTTTTGGCTAGATTTAGTCAATAATCCCCAAGTTAAGTTTAAGGGGGGGATGTCAGGTAAATTGACTTGAGATTAGAGTCAAGTTTCACTGAGTTAAAAATTGATGGTTTTGGGGCACATGGTATTATGCACCCATGGTTTTCATCTAATGGTATTACATGTAATGGAGCTTATAAAGGGCTTGGAGGACTTCATTGTTATGTAGGCCTGGATGTGAGTGGTGAAGGCTCACCTGGCTGGATTGGCTACGGTTTTGGCCAATGGTAATGAAATTTCATTTGGATGGTTTTTCCCCAAAGTTCAGAGTTTTTCCCAGTTAAACATTTGTGTTTATGTTTTTATTTGTTGTTAGTTATGTTTAATTATTCTTCTCGGTAATTATTTATGTTCCCCGGTAAACGTTTCTTCAAAATAAATCTTACATAACTAGCCTAAAATCAATTAAAACAAAAAATTTAAATCATTAGGAGAGAGTCATGTCTGATCATTAGGAAGGCTAGATCCTAATCTACAAAAGTGGTTGATAGTCACCTCTAATATTTCTGTAAATGCACATAACAACCCTAGGAAATTTTGGAGAGATAACATACTGGCAACTCCACTGGGGAAATCAGTCCTTGGTTTTAAATAAATCTTAAAGGAAACACTTTTCCTCATCTTTTCACCTTAATTTTTATTTAGGGTTGTTAAAAATGTTCATTAAGAGTTAAAATTCTGGCTTCCAAATGAACATACTATAGCAGGGCTCGTCTCAATCCACAACCAACTATAACTGTTGACGATCCTGAAAGAGTCTTAAGAAAAACTACAAAAGTAGAAATTCTAGGAAGCAGTAGTCAATTAGTTAAATAAAATTCACTCTCTAAAGAATTATCAAGCTTACAGGATATTCAATTTGATTTATCATTTGAGCATTCTTTATTTAGAGCCATTCAATCTATGATATTGTAATAGACCCTAATTTTATTCAATTTATTGAAGAAAAGATAGAGACTATACAACTTGACTTAGATCAACATGTTCTAGATACTTTTGATAAAGTTGATATTTTGAACTCAACTTTGATTAGGGATATCGATGAAGCCTATTTTCAATAATCAGTTGAATTCGCTGCCCTAGTTGCTACTACCCCTAAGCGTTCTACCATTTCTTCATAAATTGTAAAAATAGATCCATTTAGTTACACCTTGCCCGTAATCTTCGATACAATTCATTCCACAGAAACATTCATCCCCAAGCTTCCTCTTAAACCTAAAGTTTCATTCTCATCTTCAAGTGTTGCAAGTAAATCTTCTAGCGCTTCAAGCTCATCGCCAAGCACTTCAAACTCATCTCCAAGCACTTCAAGTTAATCCCCAACCACTACTACTTTACCTCCCAGTCAATCTAGAATCTTAGCCATGGTAACCAGATATGCCCCTTTGGTCTTACAGGCCCCTTTACATGCTATGCCACAGGATTACCAGACTAAAAAATTTCAGTTTGATGGTACTGGTCAATATAGTACTCAACAACATGTAAACAAAATGACTGATTACTTTGAATTAAATGAAATTGAGGAGGCTTATGGTTAAATGATAATATTTGCACAAACATTAGCAAGAGATTCTAAGAAGTTGTTTAAATCTTTACCCGTTAACCATATTGTTGTTTTAGCTGCTTTTCATCAATTGTTAATTAATAGATGGGAAAGAAAGAAAAACCCTTTACAAATATTGTTTGAATCTGAAAACATTAGGAGATTTACTAATGAATCGGTTTAGGATTATTGTACTAGGTTTAATAACATCTATAATGCAATTCGAGTGAATATCAGACCCTCTCCAGACTTGGCCCTAATAAAATTTCCTGATGGTTTTGATGTTGACATGTCGTATTAATTAAGAGAAAGAAACCCTACATCTTTAGAGAAGATGAAAAGTGATGCAGTTAGTGTAGAAGCTAACTTGTTTTCCAAAAGATCTAGGATGAGGAATGAAAGAAGAGTTACCATTAAGGTTGAACCATCCACATTAGACATTAAGATAGATAGTTTAGTTAAAATTATGGAAATAATAACGGATAGATTAGAAAACATGGAAGTAAAACCTTATTAGGATAACCAACAAGGTCCTAAAATTAGAAATCCCAACTTTAGGAAAAATCCTAATACTGGTAAACCAAGAGAAGTAGTAACTAATCAACAGATTAGGCCACCTTTCCAAGAAAATTATGCAGAGTGTTTTCAACAAAATGATGAAGACCATGACACCCAAATAAACTTGATGGGAATAAATGATGAAAATATTATTTTTCTTACCCAGAAAGAACATGAATTATACATGTTACAACAAGTACAGTCAGAATCTGGAGAGTCTTTTGACTATAAACAATTCTATGAATCTGCTATCTATGAATTTCATAAACAATATAGCCTTAGAATCAAGAAAAACATAGAATCCCCTACTAATAAAACTATCCAAACTCAGACTAAGAAAAAAATAAAAGCCCTTGTAACCAAAACCCTACAAATTATCCCTAGAGAAACCCATAATACTTCAAGACCAAAGATTGTAGACAACACATCTACTACTACTATAACTTTAACTGCCACTCAAAATATTCCAGACAAGAAAATTTAAAATCAAACAGTGGAAACACAAACTTAAATACCGATTGTGGATAAAAAAGACAAAAATACACAAACTACAATTGGTAAATATGAAATCATTCCGTTAGGAAAAACTCAAGCACCATTTAATATTCAAATTGAGATAGGCAAATTGAAAATACTTGTTCCTTTAACAGAACTAGTAAAAAATGATTCATACAAAACCCAAATCACTGATACATTGAACATAGGTGAAGGAGAAGATGATGTTAACCTCAATCATAATCAACCTGAATTATTATTGGTCCTGAAGTTAATGGTAAACATCAACAAAGATTTTTCCCTCCATTCTACATTAGTTTGAACATTCATGATAAAATCTTACACAATGACATGTTATACTGTGGAGCATCTCTTAACTTAATGCCAAAAGCTGTCATGGAAAAACGAAACTTAAACATCATTAGACGATACAAATACCTATTGTCCTTTGATTCTAGTTAAGTTAAATGCCTTGGCTTGATAAAATATTTGTGTGTAACTCTAGCCCAATACCCAACTAAGAGTATTATGATGGATATTGCAGTTGCTGATATTCCTCCAAAATATGGAATGTTATTATCTCGTTCATGGGGAGAAAACTTGCAAGGATCACTACAATTAGATATGTCATATGCTACCATTTATGTATTTGGTCAGCCAAAAAAGCTTTATAGAGAAACTTTGATGAGATACATGGTCTGTAGTGCAAAAAAACCACATAATTATCCTATCTATTCTCTGCATTATGATATGCATTCTTTCATATTATGTAATTCAGACACTGGAAAAGATAAAAACACATAAGTAGAATAGAAACAGAAAGAAATTTACAATGACAATATAACTCATGATTCCATGTGGCATTTAGATTTCAATGGTTTTGTAAACAAATTAGGAGCATGAGTTCGAGTATGGATTTATAACTTAGATAATGATCATTCAGAAGGACATGCTTTCAGGTTAAATTTTGAATGCACTAATAACATGACATAATATGAGACATTAATGTTTGGACTGCAAATTGTAAGAAAACTTGGAGCCAAGGGATTTTTTGTCATGAGCGACTTAGAACTTATCATAAAAAAAATCAAATGAGAGTATCTTGTCAATAATCCTATAATTAGATAATACAGAGAAGCCATTCTAGATTTGATTAATTACTTTCTTGAAACTGACTTTGTTGTTATTCCAAGAAAGAAGAACATGCAGGCATAGAGTTTAGCTACTTTTTCTAGCACATGCAGATTACCTTTTCATCCAAATCATCAATAAACTGTAGAGGTAAGACATAGGCCAACTATACCTGATAATTTGAAATATTGGTAGATCTTTTCACCAGACTCACACATCTATAATTTCATGAATTTTGAGGGAGAGTTTCAAAATTGTAATATAGACACTGACTGTACATTATATTATACGATAAATAATGATATAGATGTAAATGATGTAGATAAAATAGGACCAACTAAATTCACTAAAGTAGAAGTAGATAAATTAGAAACAGTCGAAATAGAAGAATTAACCAATGATGAATCAGAGATTTTAAACCTTAAAGAAAACACTTTTCCTAAGGGATTAGCCCCACTAGAAGATATTTTTGACTCCAATGATGTAGATAGAAAACCCAAAATGGAGCCCCTAAGGCCAGGCATAGAAGAATGTAACATAGGAACAGAAGAAAATCTTGAGCTTATCAAAATATCCAAAGCATTACCTCCAACTGAAAAGTTAAAGTACATAGGTTTGTTTAAAGAATTTCAGATGTCTTTTCCTAGCATTATGAAGAGCTTATGATACTAGTATTATCCAACATAAAATACCCATCAAAGAAAATCACAAGCCCTTTAAATGTAATATTAAGAGAATTAATCATGTTATTATGCCACTGATGGAAAAAAGAAGTTAAAATGATGTATGAAGCACAAATCATAGAACCTATTATATATTCTAATTGGTTCTATAATTTAGTCCCTACTAGAAAAAAAATAGGGGAAATCAGACTTTGTGTTGATTTTCAAAACTTAAATAAAGTGTCATTGAAAGATAACTATCCTCTTTCTAAAATAGACCATATTCTATGGAGGGTAGTAGGGTCATCCAGAATTTCGTTACTTGATGGATTTTCTGGATACAATCAAATCTTAGTCCAACCTGAAGATCAAGCAAAGACTGAATTTACCACTCCCTCGGGAACTTTCATGTATTTGAAAATTCCCTTTGCATTGATGAATGTAGGAGCTACATTCCAAAGAGCTATGGATGTAGCTATTGCAAAGGAAATTCATGACTTTTTGGTTATTTATCTAGATGATATCACAATATTTTTCGTAACATATAATGAACATCTAGATCATTTGAGAATACTTTTCATAAAATGAAGAAAATTTGGCATTTCCTTGAGTACTCAAAAGACACTTTTGGGATTAGAAGAATGTAAACTCCTGGGACACATAATTTCAAAAAAAGGTATTAGAATTGATCCAGCTAGAATAGAAGCAATTTTAAATATTAGTCATCATAGAAACATCAAAGAATTACATGCATTCTTAAGTAAAATATTTTTTCTTAAAAGATTCGTTTCTAATTTAGCAGAACTAGTTAGATAATTGAATAGCATGTTAAAAGAAGGATCCATCACTTATGTGGACAGTACATACTAAACAGTCTTTTGAAGAAATCAAAGAATCTCTCACTAAAACATTTTTCCTCATAAGTCCTAATTTCAAAAAAGATTTTATAATTTTTTCTTTTGCTTTAGAAGACACCATTGTAGTAGTCTTGTTGCAAAAGAATGATTAGGGTTATGAACAAACCATTGCTTCTTTCAGTAAATCCTTCAGAGATGCAAAACTAAAGTACAATATCACGGAAAAATAAGCACTTGTTTTAGTGAAAGATATAAAAGATTTCAGAGAGTACATTCTATACTCTCATATAATTGTAAATGTTCCAAATTCAGTTGTAAAGGAAATTATAACTCAAAATGGGCTTGATGGAAAAAGAGGCAAATGTATTGCCACTATATTGGAATATGACATTGAAATAAAGTCTACAAAATTAATTAAATGCTAGGGTTTAGCCAAACTCATGGCTGAATCGAACTGTCAAGCCTTAGATATAAATTTTATTGTTGTCCTGGATGATCAAGAAGAGATGACAACTCCACAAATCAGTGAAGCTTTCATAGATTCACACTGGTATGTAGACATTATATTCGTTTGGCTCAATATACAAGCTCCTCCTGGTTTATCTAGAACTAAAGGTAGATTCCTAAAAATGAAAGCAATGAAATATTGTATTAAAGATAATGCTTCATTTTGGAAAGATCACGGTGGCATTCTATTGAATTGTTTATTAAAAGATGAAGATGATAAAGTGATGTAGGAATTTCATGAAGGAGACTGTGGAGGACACTTTTATTGGAAAAAAACTGCTAACAAAATGTTGAGTGTAGGAATTTACTGACCCACTCTTTTTGAAGATGTCAGAAAGTACATGACCTCCTGTCATAAATGTCAGATATTTGAAGGGAAGAAGAAACTCTTACCATTACTCCTAAAACCTATCTCTAGAGAAATTCCATTTCAACAATGAGGTTTAGACTTCATGCTGAAATTCACCCACCCTCCTCATCCCAACATAAATGGATATTGATAGCCACTTATTACTTTACCAAGTGGATAGAATCAGTCCCTTCTAGACAAGCCACAGAGTCTGTCATTATCTAATTCCTTAAAAACAACATACTTTCTAGATTTGGATGCCCACAAAATCTCATCACTGACAATGCTGCTACCTTCAAATCCAAGAAAATGATAGATTCTTGCAACAAATACCATATCAACCTTGGCCATTCCATTCCCTATTACCCTCAAGATAATGGATTAACAGAATCCTCAATAAAAAGCCTAGTCATTAGGGGAATTTTGAGGTCTAAAATAGGCCTCCCAAGAAAAACGTACAACAAAAATAGATTTTATAAGAACCAATAGGATTCAAGATGATGATGTCAACCATGGGGGATAATTCATCATTTTTTAAGTAAAAGTGTGAAAAGATAAAAATATAATAAAATAATAAAACTACTTTTTCAATTCATATTTTCAACTTAACTCCCAAATTGTTTACTCAAATTTTGACCATGGGTACTTGTTGGATGAAAAATTTAATTCCTCATCCAAGAAGTATCCATGTTGGATACTTTTGATGGACCTTGCTACATGAAAAATCAGAAATACATAAAAAAAATGTGATTGCAATCACGTTTTTCATGTATTTCTCATTTTTCGTATAGCAAAATCTATTGAAAGTATGCAACATGAGTAATCCTTGGATGAAGAATTAGATTTTTCATCCAACGAGTACTCCCGCTCGAAATTTGAGTAAAAACTTTGGGAGATAACTTGAAAATATGAGTTAAAAAAATAATTTTTTCTTTCTTGCCTCTAAAAGTTGATGATGTAGTCAAATATTATTTTATTATTTCCACTATTATTTTATAATTTCCCTAGGAGGCCAATTTTAAACCTGAAAATTCCCCTAATGTAATATCATCAAGAAACTGTTAGAAGATAACAAAAAGACCTTGAATAAAAGGTTGGTTATGGTTGAAGTCCGCCCTTGTGAAGATTTGAATGCATCTTCACGTGTTTTAGTGTATAAGCAGAAATACAGCCTGTGTGCCGACTTAATGAAGATATGGGTCTTTTTGCAGCGTAAGGACAATTGGTTATTAAACATTCATTCCACAATTGAATTGCATTGATTAGATTAGGTTTTTACAGTCTTCTGCTATTTTGATATAAGCAATGTAATTCCATTATGAGAAAAATAGAGAGTTAAATAGAAAACAACAGTTTGTTCCTCTCCTGTGTTTTTATGTTGCCTATGTATGACTGTTTATATTTCCACATTAATTTGTTGTAATCTCTGTGTTGTGGAGCAAACACATTTCCTCTGTCTGATTGTATTCAGAAATTCCAACATCACTGGCTTTACTGTCGACTTGGATTGCTTTTGGCATCAATTTTTTTCTTCTGATTTGCCTCCGCACTTTTAACCACATTTTTCACATATTGCAAAACTCTAAAATTTGTTGGGAATCACAATAATGGAAGATGTCCATAACAAATTCAGAACAAAGAGAAAAATTGTTGGGAATCACTAATGTTGTTAAACAATGGGGAATGACTATTTATGTTAGACCAAAACTTAATTGATGATCACATCCATAGAGATAAGGATTTATAACATGTTGTTAGTCAATGTTACTAAACACTTATGAGTTCTAGTTTATTCAATGTTCAACAATTTTTTTCACAAGTTAGACCAAAAATTCATTGATGATCATATTGCTAGAGATAAAGATTCACAAAATGGGGTTAGTCCATATTGCGAAACACATTGTGAGAATTGGTTTATTCAATATTCAACAATCTCGAAGAGTCGAATGTCTATCGAACTCCTACCCTACCCTCTGATACCACTTGTTGGAAATCAAGATTTCTGTTAGACCAAAACTCACAAATGTTAGTCAACAATCAACAAAAATAAAAATCCGCTGAAACACACTAAACCCACCAATTTATCCAATTTCCAACAAAAATAAGACAATTCAAGTCAATTAAAAAAATTATCGGCGGCACTCGTTCTTCGAAGGGGAACCCTGGTCATATTCGACGACCTGACGGAACAGCAGCTGACGACAGTTCCCTCTCGTCATAAATATATTTTTTGTTTCAAAGGTGATTCGCCGCGTTTTCATTTATAAACCACTCCCTAACATTTTTTATTTGCTTCCATTCGAAGAAACAAAAGGATTAGCCGACTTGAGGGAATTTCGGCATGCCGTCAGAAAGCTTTATCTATTAACGGAATAAAATAATGTTATCCATACAAAGCTTATTCCTCAAAAATTAATCTGCTAAAGAAGATCTGTAATTGGATACTGTACGATTTTGAAAATATTTCCAAAATCTGTTTGACGTCGTTCGTGTGTATCAAATGTTTCACATTCAAAATAAGTTCAAACCTATCATAATAAGGAATATAAATTTACCAATAGCAAAAAGTTACCCAACTCTAGCTAAGGTTCTTCCCGGCTTGGATATAACTTTCTTTTCAATCTAAATACCGTATGGTCCATGGGAAGTTCCCTACTCATTCGTATACTCTCAAATTTCTTTGCCAAAGTAAATCTGCCATTAACTCGCAAACTATTCAAATATAAGAATTTTCATTTCTATTGGATAAATCTATTTTCGGAGCTCAATTTACTATTTCTTCGTTGGTTTTTCTCAATATTTTGTTAAGTATATTTTTAAACCTCAAATTATATTCTAAAAATATCTTAAACTTTTAGGAATTTGAGGTATTCCAAAAAGTTCAAGTTGGATTGTGCCACGTGAGTATATCTTCTATCTTTAACAATCATGTTTTGATTCAGTAAAAGTAATTTGGTTTTTCAATCTAGTTTAAGTAAATGGAGTTGTACTTGTTTAGCAAAATATTTAGATTTTTTATATTTAATAAAAAAATTAAATATATACCTATCTATATATAGTTGTTTGGGGAAAATAATTATTTATATTTAGGGGAATTTTCTGATATTTTTATATTTTATATTTTTCATATTTTAATATTTTATATTTCTATAACATAGTAATTTTCTTATAGTATTGAGAATTTTCAATTAATCATTTGTTAGTTGGATTTCTTTGAATTTAGATTTAGAATCATAAATGGATGGTTCAAGTTATAGAAAGTAATTTTTTTTACATGTTTTTTTAATCTCTTAACTAGTACAAGTACTTGTGGTTGATAAAGGTACACACAACTATAATAATAATTATTATTATTGTTTGTGGGGTGAATATTTATGAGGGGACTTCAATTTGAAATCTCATCATTCACATGTTACTTCATAGCAAATAAATCACCAATAGAGTTATGGTGAGGTTATTCTTATTATTAGTATATGTAATAGTTTACTTCCTTATCCATTAAAAAAAAAAGATGACATTTTTCACTTGTACAAACTAAAACTTATAAACTTACAAAAAAAATGTTTAATTATTTTAAGAAAAACCACTACTTATAACAAATGAAGTTAATAATAATGCATCAAATAAATGGTTAATTAAATGGTATAAGATCATCATAGGAACAAAAAGTAAATACAAAAATTCACATTAGTTTCAAACCAAAAACTAATAAATTTGGAATTTTGAAGAAAATATTCACATAATTCCAAGATTCACTAATTTCCATAATAGGAATGAAACTAAATAAACCTAATTAAAATTATAAACTTGAGATTAAAATCTTGCAGAGTTAATCATAAAGTAAAAATATTCCATGAATCTAACTTCTCTTACTAGAAAGACCTAAAGAACAACACAAGGGTGGTTGCATAATTATCATTTCTTGAGATTTTGTTAGCTTTGAGTGTGTCATATTTCACATCATAAAGTCACATGAATTGAAAAGTTCTATTTTATTAAGTTAATACCCAAAACCCAAGGGATAAACAATTTTGAGCAATGTTTTTTTTTTCTAAATAAAACTACTTCTACTATATAATATAGGTAAAAAAATTACAATCGTCATCCTCCAATGTTGGAAAGCCAATTCTGATGGGAAATCCTAGATTCAAAATAGCAAAATAGGGGCTGCCCCAAATGGGGAAACCAACCCATGAGATGTGTGCCCATTTAGGGAAACCAGCTATGTTCATATCATGTTTAGACTCGAAAATAAGAAGAGACAAATTGACTCTACTAGAGCGAAATTGACTGAAAAAAGCATAGAGAGTAGAACCCAGTTGTTAAACAGTTGGTTTCTTGTCATCTTGAATTAGCGATCGAAGCGGCTCCTCCACAATTCAACACACGTACTTGGAATCATCGTCTTCGAGCTTAGACACCTAGACATTCAGCGGAGGAGAGGATGTCGCGTGAGCATCATTTTCTGCATTGGTGTTTTCCTCGTCCGAGCTACTACATTGGTCATTGTTCGAGGCTTTCTGAACTGACAAATCCACCATCTTGCGAGGGGGAAAGGGGGAGGTGGGTGAGATGGTGGATTTTCAAGGACGCAACTTGGAGCAGGAACCGAAGCCATAGGACTCAATGGAAGGTTCATGAAGGTGCATTGACAAGCGGGCGGAGAGGCTGATGGGATACAATATGTCTGACTCATCCCAATCGATGGAGAAATTCACAGTTCTGCCAGTAGTGACATGAATGGGAATCTGGGAAGGGAGCTCGCGTCCACCACCCTTGGGGCAACGCATGTAGTGTCGACGGGGCATGGTGGATTAGGAATGAAGCTAAGGTGAGGGGGGGAGCACAGTGTCATGGCTCGGAGCCGCAAGAGAAAAGAAATGGAGCAGGGACTTGGCGGATGTAGAGGCACAGGGAGCGACAGAGCCAAGACGGAGAGAAAACAAAATGGTGAAATGGGGAGCTGGATGCACAAATTTAAGGTCCAAGAATGGTGGCAGAGGTCAAGAAGGCATGAAATGCAGAATGAAAGTGGGCAGGATGACACAATTTATTTCACGTTAACACCTACATCCGAGGAATTTTGAGCAATCTTAATGACATGTATTTCATCATATTACATAGACTTACTAAAATTGATAATTTTCCACTATATTGTTTGCCCCATTGCTATTAATTCAATGTATTGAGATTAGTGGTTGTACATATATAAATTGGTTATTGTATTATTTTCATTGATTTCATAGTTCTTATAATGGAGAAAGGACACACTAGAATAATCTCACTTTTAAAGCAATTTATCAAATAAAATTGTAAAAAAATCATTAAATTTGGTAGAAGAATTTTTAGTTAATTAGCTAATATTTAATCAACTAGATGTCTAACATCATTATCACATAAAATAAACAAAAGGAAAAGACTCACATGAGCTCTAAAACAAAAATTAATAGAGCTAGCATCATGAAGAAAAAGGTCACATGATTCTAACATCTCCAATAGATGAGGCATGGGTAGGGTAAATAGGTCATATCTGTCTCACTTCTCAAAATTTTACTTAGCCCAACCACCTAATAATTTTAATCAAACGCCACATTATCTAAAATTGCAATACCCTAGAATCCCAAGTATGCCCATATATGCTAGAGTTGTCATTGATTACTATTTCTTGAACCTATATGAGCAATCTTTACGTTGGCCACCTTCTATCAGATTCTTAAGTAGGAATCTTCATGAACCTTCATGGATGTTATAGCTCAATATGGCACTCTCTTGAGACCATTAGAGAGAATTATTGCAAGGTATGCATGAGTACGTCTACCTAATTGAAAATCCTTAAAAAAACTCAAGTTACCTCTCAAACACTCCTAGAGCATTAGAAGGAAATGTTTGATACTCCTAATGACTTGAAAAAAGATGTTGACCACTCCTACCCTTTAGATAGAGAATGTTGATATGGATATGAATTGTAGAGTGAGAGGATAAGGTTTGAAGAGGTTAAAAAATGAAAAAATGGGGGATAAGGGTGATAATATCATGTCAAATAAAGTCAAATATGTTGATTTTTACCCCCTCCACCTCTCCAAATCAACTATAAAATAAGAAAAAGGGAGGGGGGGGAGTTTAAAGTAATGTAATATTGTCTAAGTGACAAGAGGACTCAAACTTGAGATAAGAATACCATAGTGAGCTTGATTACATGTGAATGTGATAGGAGGATACTCTGATTGAAGAGCCTAATGGTACTATATCTTCTATAAGGATTTTCATGTAATGAAACATCAATGGTTTCCCTTGTGTATTTTAAGTCGTATTACAAAGAAATGAATGTGAATGTTTTTATATATGAATATGTTTTGGCTTATAGTACATAGGAAAATAGAGGTTGGATACCTTGTAGCCTATGCTTGCAGGTAATAGGTGTTGTGAGTTAGAGACAAGACTCTTGAATAAAAATGATAGCTGAGACAAGATAAAAAAAACTTGACCATGTATAATTTGACTTCACCAATGCAATTCTACTGCTTAGATAGAAAATCTGACTTCACCATCGTGCTCCCTATGAAATTCTGAGAAAAACCATAATAATCTTGATATCATTCTGACACTATAAAAATTTACCTCCCAAGGAATCTTATTGGCATCAAATGATTCCTTAGTTCATGGTTTCACCTTTCTACGACTCGTTGTTACGTTCCTAGTTCTGATGGCCAGAACTCTGCTCGACGCTCCTCCTGTGCTTATGTGAATGAATAAAATGCAGGTTTAAATACTTAGGTGCCGACAGAATTTTCAAGGTGTTGGCTTGTGTTTCTCATGAAGTGATAAGAAAATGTTAATAGTAAAATTAATGAAGAGTGGGAATGGCCAAATCGAAAGTCTAAAAGAGAAAATTGGCATAGCGCTTTTGGCGCACCTCCTGTGCATACAAATCACCATGGCCACACCTCCTCCAAGCAAGTGGCGTAGTGCGTGGTAGTAGTGGTGCCACTCACAAAAGAGCAGGCCACAGCCATTCCGACAGTGCTCAGGGATGAAAAGGGTGGCGATATTAACTTGTCGGAGGGGATGATGCCAGCCACCCCTCTCGCCAATAAGAAGATCTTCGAGGTGGGCAAGGCGGGGCTCAACCCTCGACTTTCGAGCCAACGAAAGATAGCGGGCCCCATGCATACAAAACTGACACAGGTAAGTCTAAGGTAAAGTAAGTTTTCCCGAGGTACAAGGCCACTACCTTCGTGTTAGGCATGTGGCCCCTCACCTACCCAAACATTGTCGTCCAACCACCGCATGCCACGTGTTCCTCTGCTGACGTCCTCAAGACTTCATCCCTATATTTTTCATCCTGCTCCACTGCTCAGTAAAAACCTATCTCCACCCCGATTTTTACTCCCCACCATTTCAATTGGTTACCACTTACCGAGGTTTCTTACTCAGTTGGGTGCCCTGGTAAAACTCACAACACTGGCTGCTTTTCCCCTCGCGTCACTTTCACTGCTACCTCATGTATTTGGTCAAGCCCTTTTCATTATTTCCCTTTACTATTTTTTCAAATTTTTATGGAAAAAATGAAGCACTCTTCCACAAAACCCAGTAAGCCAGTGAAGCCAGGATCGCTCCCAGTCCAGAACCACTCATAAATGCCCACTACTAGCTCTGTGACAAAGTTTTCCATTTCAATGTGGCCATTATGAAGGTCGATATTTTATACTTTAAGCAACTGGGCGAGGATGTGTTTGGAGTGGTTGACTCAGGGCTCTATTAACAAATTTCCCCAACAATCTATCTCTTCCCTGAGTTCACCAACTTGCTTGCCGATGCCTACATTCATCGGAAGGATAATTTCCTCTCCGTTCGTGGGGTCAAATTCCTCGAAATTATTCCTCAACTCATCAGAAAGGCCTTATGTTACCCCTCCACCCAATATTGTGTTGAATTCACTAAATTCATCCTCTCTTGTCACTTCTCAAATTTTCCAATGGAAAAACAAAGGGGTTTGCTTGAGCTCATCACTAATTCGCGCCTGTCTGCCCTCGCGTCTATAGAGACTATTTTGCTATCCATTTTTCATGACACCATATAGCCCATCCTAGCAGTCATCTCGGGGATGTTGGGTATAGACAATGCTGATAGGGTAAAAAAGTTTGGCCTAGGATTTCTATGGTCCATGATGTAACCTAGGGTTCTACTAGACATCCCCAACTTCCTAGCCTTAGATATTAGAGCCAGCTCAAAAACATGTCGTATTCTTGTTCCTTCAGATACTTCTCCTTGTTGTTTTACCTATTCTTGTTTAAGCATGGAGACAATTTTGAGGTTTTAGGCCTAGACAAATTATCCATGAGAAAAGCCGAGCACAAATCCATTTTTGAATGGATCGAGTCAGTTCACCAACACCCAGAGGGAAAGGATATTCAAAATTCGTCATGGATTTCATGTCTAGGGATTATGTAGTCATAAATGACAACCCCCACCTAGGATTTTTCCTAAACACAAGGAGTGGTTATAGTTTAGTGAAACAGATTGTGTCAGGCATTGAAACTTGTTTGAATATTATACTGAGATCGGTGTTTATGGTGCCGAAGTGCCGCGTTACCACCTGCTTTTGTTAATGTACATGAGGATTTTCAGCCTTGATTTTATCCACCAAGTCTTAAGCACCGACCAAACGCACTTTGTGCCCACAAATAAGGGATATACCTTTAGGATCCCAAATGTCGTAGGCCCTTTCACTATCAATTCAAGGCACACACTCCCCTCTATGGACAGGCTATTGTGGAAGATGATTCTCCCACAAGGAGATCTATGACACTATGATCCTAAAGGGTGTATCACATGCAAAAAGAAGAAGATTAAGTTTTCAGCATATGAGCATGAAGATAGGCCTCTAATATAATGGAAAGCTAACTATGATTCATGGCCTTTGGATGCATATATGGATTCCAAATCCCCCACTGCCAAAGGAAAAGGAGTCAGTGTACACGGTGAAGTCGAGATCTCGAAACAGGGGAACCACCAGACCAACAAGGAACTCACAAATGAGGAAGATGATGATCACCTCATTAAGAAACAAATAATTGAAAGGACGGGAGAACAAGACACTGAGACTATCGATGATGATACCTCAAAACATATAGGTAATGGTAAAGAAAGACCATGTTTTCATCTCTCCTATGATTCCGCTTCCTCTTTAGCACCTTTGGAACTCTCATAGGCTCTCACTTTGGGTAAGGAGGAAATAAGACAATGTATTCAGGTGAACAACCGATTTGCAAGAGAGAAATTGAGACAAGAATTTGATCAGTTTGTGGACAAGGATCACACAAGGCTCATTAAATATTTAGATGTGGAGAAGGACCAACTTATAGTTGTTGTCCAACACTCATCCTCTCATCCCCTACCCCAGGATCCAAGTATAAAGCCTTGGAAATGATTATGGAATTTGCTTCTATCCCCTTGTCTAATAAGCTAAATCTACACAAGTCTATTGGGGAAATGATGCACACAGAGGTGCTCAAACACACTATCATGTTGGAGAAAGATGAGAGGAGACTAGCTCAGATGAAGATCACTTTGCAAAGGGAAAGGGAAAGTGCAAAGACTCTCACCACTCAGTTGGAGAATTATAAAAAATTGATAAGGGGTAAGGATTCAACCACAACTCGGTAGTACATAATATTTTGCGTAAGGCCGAGGTGGAAGTGTAGGAGATAGGATGAAAGCTGAACATCCATCATTCAAAACATATCCAAACAGAGAAGCTAGCCCAAGTTGAAAAGGAGAAGGAAGCCCTTACTGAGGCTCTTGCTCAGAGGGATGAGGAAATTTCTCAAAGGGATAAGGAAAATGAAAAATTAAAGGAGAAGTTTTATGAGTTGCAACAAGCTCATAATAGCCATGTATGTCTAGTACAGGTACCAGAGGACCCTCAGAGTGCTCCAAAGCATTTGACCAAGGCTCTGGCAGACCTGAATATGTTCAAGGATGAAACTTGTACCACTCGGTGACTCTTGGATGAAGCCAAGGAAGCCTAATCAGAGAACCAAAAGACAGTCTCATCCCTCCATAAAGAGGTAGAGACCCTTCACAAATAGGCGCAAGGGCATGAGAATTAGATCAAATATCCAAAGGCAAAAATTAAAGGTAATATATCATTATTGGAAGCTAGGAAAATAGTTTGGACATAGATTATAGTAGAGGTGAAAGAGCATTGGGAGCTCGTCACGCTAGAAAATGATAAAAAGAATGTGATCTGGGATTGTAAGGTACAGTTGGAGGCCAATCACAGAGAAGGGGATGAGAATGTGGTAACAATCAGGAGATACATCAAGTACATTAATGAAATCCCCTTAGAAGAACCGATCATGCGCAGAGTGGTCGAATGGCTCAGAACCATTATGGAGGTCACTAAAATGATTCATAGAGAGGAAGCAGGAGTAAAAGAATCAAGATACTTAGCACTTGTCACAAATGGGGTGGAGGTATTTGATCGCGAATGGGGTAAGTTAGTGGAATCCGATCTCCCACCATGCTAGGATCAGATAGGGGCATTGCTCCCCTAAACCACCTATGATCAAAAGTTATCCAGGATCAAGTGCAAGGTAGATCTAACACTAGAGAAGACCTCTAGCTTGAAGGATGAGAACTTGATGGCAGCATTACGCAAGGATTTCTTTCTCCTTGCCATGGTTATGAGGTTTTTCACTTCTCACCTTGATTACTCTGAGTTGACTCATGTTCGGCCATTGTTCAAGCTTTTAGCTTCGTACCTCTTCCCATAGATGTTATATGGAAAAAGTGCTATGAGTATTCGCATCCTTCAACTCCATCTACTTCGCAGAAACTGCCACCTAAGTTGCCCCGCAACTCTGGCTGTTCTGCTTCTTCAGTGTGTCCACGTAACTCATGGGGTGCTGCCCCTCTTTGTTGTTCTCGTTATAAATTTCAGGATCAGGCCCATGCGGCCTTTTATTTACTTTTATTCTCTAGTTTCAGTTACGTTGTAAAATCGGTTATTTTATTGTTATGTCTTTTCTGTAATTGGTGTTGAAGAGTAGTGCTCTTGATATGATACAGTTATATCATATCATTTTTTATTTTATAGGAAATAGCAAGATCAAGAAAGAATATCTGCCTAAGAAATATCTGGCTAATGGCCTTGAATGTAAAAAAATATAAAGAGTAAACTCAGCAAAGATAGAAGGGTTCTGGCTTCTCTGGAAGTTTCTGAGTTCAAATATTTTCTAGCCCATTTTGTAATGACTGTGATAAGATCTATATGCATATCTTGAAGAGCTATTTTGAGAAGATATTATATTAATGACTTGTTGCAAATGGATTCCAATTGGAATTTTGAACAGTATGTATATGTCTTTTATGTGTTTGTTTAACTCTCTCTATTTATGTTTTGATGAATGCTCCCTCTACTATATTGTGTTCAGAATGCTGGTCAATGATGTTTAATAAATGAATTTACCTATATCCCTCTGTTGGAAAATAGTACTCATGAGTTAATCACTTCTTCACCTTAATTGGGCTCGACACAAGATTGTTTTTCCATAAATCACATAACGATTTCTTTCGTATTTGAGTCTGAGAAGGGGGTGTTATTACTACTTAATAAGCCTGCCTCAATCAAACTCCCCTCCTATATTCATATAAACCTTAAACTACCTTAATATTCCTAAAGTGATGTTCACTGGTTTGATATCATTCACAACAACTGAATTTCATATAGCCTCATGCCCATCCTGAGTTATGTCCAACATACATCAGAGCTAGCACCTTTGCTCCCACTATTATGTAGAACCACCAAATAAATCAATATTACAGAAGTTATATTTCGGGAGGTCCCCTCAAAGTGAAATTTGATATAAGAAAGCCTCCTATTCTTAAGATTTCCTAGGCAGTGGTCTCCTGTAACTCAAGACTGTCTTTAGGGGTTACAACATCTTTTTGGCACCGTTGTCGGGGAACAAATTAGAAAATATTTTCCCTGGGATACGACATTATCTTCACCCTTCAATCTAGTGTGCACAAAGGGTTGAGATTTGCATAGCCCCCACCTTAGTGACTCCACTATTATCAAATCTCAAATTAGTTTTAATCCTGGCTTACACAAGGCCTCATGCCTGATCAGATACTTCCCATTTGAAAACCCCTTCTGTATCTAATCTTGAAAATATCATATTTAGGAGAATCTCGAAGGAAAATAAACCAAGTCAATCCGACCTACCCTCATTTTCTCTAGAATATTCTCCTTTCTCATTTCAGAAATGTGACATATATGGCCCTAGCTCCACAGCTCGTGTACTTGAATATCCTCCAGAAGCCTCTGCTATAATCAGTTCAATAATAAAAGACAAATCCGAATATATTGATACTTCTCTACCTCCCTTTCACCCTACTCCCAAGGTTGAAGAAGTTAAAGAAGTTGTAGCACTCTAAAGCTTCTTACAGACAAATATCCAAACCTCTACTCATCACATACCCATTATACCTCAGCCAACTCATCCTCATAACCTACCACCACATCCCCTCATGGTTCTACCTGGCTTCCTCCTGTACAAGTATGCTCCATTATTTCTACCTCAGTTACTGAATGACATGCTACAATATTATCTCAAGCTTCTGCCTCGGTTCATCGGGGAAGATAGTACTCTGGTTCATAGACATACTGAAAACTTCTGCGCCTTAGCTGAGAATGTGAATGTAGAGCACCTAGATGTGGTGTTAAGGATTTTCAACCAATCCTTGGATTGAGAAGCTTTGAATTAGTTCAAGTCTCTAGCCAATAACATAGTCCACACTTGGGAAGAATTGGAAAATTTCTGCACATTAAAATGGGGAGAAAAGAGGAACCATGGATATGTTCTCAGTGAGTTCAATGCCCTAAAGAAGAGACACAATGAGGGTGTAACAGAATTCATCAATAGGTTCAGCAAGCTCTATAATAATATTCCTATTGAAATAAATCATCCCCAGGTAGCTGCTAAGGTGCTCTTTGCAGGATCTTTCGAACCAGAGTTTGGGTTCACCCTAAGAGAAAGAAATTTTACATCTCTGGATCAGATATAGACTAATTCATTGGAGGTAGAAGCAAACTTTGCTTCTACTGGTAAATTGAAGGGGAAGACAGAACATGAAGGAAAAATAAATTACAGGTAGGAGGCTTCTACTTCAAATCAGGAGAGGGAATCACAAGAGTACAGAATTGAAGAAATGAGTAAGTTAATGAAGGACCTTTCAACGAATTTGGTTAAGCCTGAATTAGAGGAAAAAAATACCCCTCCTTGTCCAAACAAAATGATTCCTATCTGAGGGTTTAATCCCCAGTATTGGAAGCCCCCTTAGCAGTTGTTGCAGTGTGAAAGTAAGGAACATCAAGACCACATTCAACCTCCTTTTTACTTGGAGGAATAAGTGGAGGGATAGGCCGAATAAGTTATAGACAGCCAATAGAACCAATTCCTTTCTTACTCTGATGACGAGGAGGGCGAACTCATCTTGTAAGGGGAGCAAGAAGAGAAGGAGGTACCTCTAGAATACCAAGATGTTAACAATTATTGCAGACAATTTGTGGATTTCATGTAGGCTCAACTACATAAGAAGTATGATCTTAGGTCCTCCAAGAAGAGAATATGAGTGTAAGAACAAAATGAAGCATCAATATCAAGGGAGAAAACCCCTCCTACTCTTGCTAATAAAGGGAAAAAGCCATTAGAAGAGTAAAACTCTCATAAGGCCATCACATCCACCTCCACAAAACAAGATCCTAATCGTCCCAAAAATGAGAAGTCCCCATCTATACCCTTGGACCTGTCCGACCTTCCTAAAGAACAATTCAAGGAAACCATTACAGAAAAAGGGCCTACATTCTTTATTCTCCAAAAATAATTAGAGAAGGTCAAGATCTAGGTTCCCCTGATTGAGCTCTTGAAATAGCCATCATATAAAGCTCAGGTGTCCTAATTCATATAGCCCCATGGTGTAGGGCCTCTTCCTGACAGCCTCAATCTCCAAGTTGAACGACCTATGGTGGTTTTTGGACCTCATGTAGAAGAGCAAGACTCAGCCACTCCCCCATTCTATATGACTCTGTTGATACATGACTTACTATTGCACAATTCCATGCTCGATTCTGGGGCATCACATGACTTGTTTCCTTAGTTTGTTATGGAACAGATGGGCTTTCAAATTACAAGGCCTTATAAGGAACTATATTATTTCAACTCCAAAAGGGTAAAGTTCTTGGGTATGATAAATTACCTAGAGTGAATTTAGCCTAGATTTTGCGCAAAAGTGTGGTAATGGATATTTTTGTAGCTAATATCCCAGCTAGGTTTGGAATGTTGTTGTCCAAATCCTGGGGTTCCAAGGTTGGAGCGTCAATAAAACTCAACTTCACCTACGCCACTATCCCAGTGATTCTAGGTTTTTAAAGATGGTCACCAAAGTCGATGTTTTGACCAATTCTACGGTGTATGGTAAGGAGGGTGAAATTTCTTGTCTTGTGCTCGAGGAGGATGAAAATTTCTTGTAAGAAATGAAGGTTTGTCGTCTAAGACAGGGGGATCCCATAAATAAAGTGGAAAACAAGATTTTGACTTTGCAGTTCGATGGGGCTTATTCACAAGAAGGAAACAGAGCTAGGGTACTCTTGATATCGTTAGAAGGATGCTTAGTTTCCCTCTCCTTCAAGCCATAATTTGAAGCCACAAACAACGAGGATGAATATGAAGAACTGTTGCTAGGACTATAGGCAACGCGGACCATGAACATACAGAATCTCAAGGTGTTTGGAGATTCAAAGCTAGTAGTAGGGCAAGTCAGGATCCAATGTCAAATTAAGCACCTATGGCTCAGAGCATACATGAATATTTTCAGGGAATTGGTTGAGAATTTCTTCTTGGATTTAAACATTTAGTTCATGCCAAGGGATAAGAACAGATTGGGCGACTCGCTAGCAGTGGCTGCTAGCAATTTCCACCATCTGCAGAATCTATTGTTCGGATAAGAGGTGGAAGTGTGATATCGCCCCTCCATTATGGAAAATGTGAAGCATGGGAAGGTCTTCAAGGATGAAGAACAAGTCAAGGGTTTCATGAGGATGGTGAGTGATTTCTCGAATTTGGTGATTTATTCGGCAACCGAGGATGACAGTCAAGAGCCAAAAAAGAGATGGGAGGAGACACTAGCCAGGCACCATGTTTTGAAATTAAAGGGAAATGCCATTCCTAGGGGTCTTGTGCCATTCGAAAGGATGTTTGATAAAAAGGATATCTCGATGAACCATATCAAACCATCACTAAATGAGCTAGTCATGGATTTGAGTATTGTGACAAAGGAATATCCGAAGGTGATGAAGCTATCGAAAGGAGTCCCTGAAGAATATCAAGGATAGTCCCTGAAGTTATTTCGATCATATAAAGATGTCTTTGCCTTGTCATACTAGGATCTGAAGACTTTTGATACTGATTTCATATAACATAAGATACCCCTAAAAGAAGGTGATAAGCATCATAAGCAGAAGTTGAGGCGTATTAATCCTCTTCTCTTTCCAGCTATCGAAAAAGAGATAAAGAAGTTGTTCCAGGAAAAGTTCATTGTCCCTCTGAGGTATTCGTAATGGGTGGAAAACCTGGTTCCTGTGAGGAAGAAAAATGGAAAAATCAGGCTTTACGTGGACTTGCTAAATATGAAGAGAGTCTCACTAAAAGATAAATATCTCCTCCCAAAGATGGACCACATATTGCAAAAGGTGGTGGGATCCTCTTGCATGTCCATGATGTACGGTTTCTTAGGATATAACCATGTGGTGGTGCTCCCTAAAGACCAGAATAAGATGAAACTCACCATACCATAGGGAACCTTCATGTATGCTTGGATGCCTTTCGGCCTCATGAATTCCAAAGCCACATTCCAACGTGCGATGGAAATTTCCTTCATAGGAGACCGGGATAAGTTTGTGTTGATTTATCTTCAAAAATTCACTGTTGTCTTGAAGACTGACGTTGAGCATATAGAGCATCTTTGACGAACCTATGACAAATGTTGTAGGTATGGTCTGTCTCTGAACCCCCAAAAATCCATGTTTTCCCTGGAAGAAGGAAAGCTACTAGGAATATAGTAACGAAAGAGGGAGTAAAGATTTACCCGAAATAGGTGGAGAAGATAAACAAAATTTCTCTACCAAGAAACAAAACAAAAGTACAAGTATTCCTTGGAAGAATAAATTTTCTAAGAATGTTTATACCAAATTACGCTGAGATCATCTGAAAAATCACTGAAATGCTAAAAAATAATAGGGAACATAAATAGACTCCTCAATCGAGGTTTATTTCAACAAAATCAAGTAGGCTTTTGCAGATGCTTCAATGCTGGCAGGTCTAGATTATGGAGAGCCATTCATGATTTTTTGTTTCGCCTCCCCTCATACAATAGATGTGGTACTAATACATAAAAATGAAAAAGGGCATGAACAACCTATCATGTTATTCAGCCAATTCCTGTGAAATGCTAAACTAAAATATAATATCCTGGAAAATCAATCGTACGCTTTCGTAAAATCACTAAAGCCATTCTGAGTTTATGTGTTACAATATGTTATAACAACTTACGTCCCCCACTGCAGCGGTGAAGGCTATTCTGGTGTAGGGAGAAAGTGAAGGGAATGGGGGCAACTGTATAACTAAGATCCAGGAGTACAAAATGGAAATAAATCCTACCAAGCTCATCAAAGGCCAATGGTTGGAAAAAATTCTGTCTGAATCCAACTGTTGAGCTCTAGGGATAATCCAGGGCATAGAACATTCCACACAAAAGACACATGTAAAGTACCTTATATCCTTATGGTATAAATATATAGTGGAATACCTTTTAACCCTGTGGTGTCCTCCTAACTATGACAAGGCCAACTATCACACTTTAAGGTTATGATCTCAAAATTACACTATGGAAAATGGGCGAATGTATTGGAGGGACCCGACTGGGATTTTACAATTATGTTTAAAGGAGAGAGAGGTTTATGAAGTGATGATAGAGTTCCATGAAGGAATATGTGGCGGGCATTATAGTTGACGATCCACTCGTCACAAAATCCCGAGAGCAGGTTTATTTTGGCCTAAGTTATTTGTTGATGTACATGCTCACATCTGGGCCTACGAAAAGTGTCAAATGTTCATAGAAAAGAAAATTTTTTCACCTCTCCCATTGATCCGAGTACATGTTGAAGAGTCATTCAAACTATGGGTAATTGAATTCATAGGTGAGATTCACCGTAATTCTAGCAGCCAACATTGATGGATCCTCACTACCACGGATTACTTCACTAAATGGGTTGAGGCCATGCCCACAAGGAATGCCAAGGATTTGGTGGTGATCAAGTTCCTGGACGAAAACATGATATCTAGGTTTGGATGCCCTGCGAAAATCATCACAGATAATTCCTAGGATTTCAGGTCGGCTAAGTTTGTGAACTTCTGTCAGCATTACAATATAATTTTTTGGCACTCCACTACATATTACCCACAAGGGAATGGGTTGGTAGAGTCATCTAATAAGACATTGGTGAGGATTCTGAAAAATACCATCGATGAAAACAAAAAGAACTGGTAGTCCCAGATCAAATTTTCTGTCAGGGTGAATCACATCACCACTAAACAATCCATAGGAAGGTCCCCTTATGAGCTGGTGTATGGGAGACTAGCAGTCTTCCCTATTCATCTTGCACTACCTATGGCTAGATTCTTACAAGAAAGTGAGGAAGATCCAAATGACCTTGTCATAAGAATGAACCAATTGGTCGAACTAAATGAAACACAGGAACATGTAAACCTTATATTAAAAGAATACCAGGAAAAGATGAAAGGATTATTCGACCAGCAAGCTAAAGACAAGGAAATCGAAGTAGGGGTTTTGGTGTTGCGATGGGATGTCAGGTGGTCATACAAAGCAAAATATGGGAAGCTCGACCCACTTTGGTTCAGTTTATTCAGGGTGGTAGAGGTCAAAGGCAACAATACCATTGCGCTTGAGAACTTGGAAGGAGACATACTTGAGATGTCTGTCAATGGAAAGTTTCTCAAGCCCTACTTCTAGCACTAATATGGGCTACAAAAACCCATTATACATATCCTCCAATTATATAAATTCCATTTGTTATTTTCGCATGAATTCGAGTTTTGTTTTTAATAAAAATTTCCTGAAAATGTTTTAACGATGATCCTGAGCATACCAAGAAGACCACAAGCAAGTGGTTTGCAAGTTCTCAACACACTCGAGCGAGTGCGTCGTCCCCAATAGAGCCATTGTTGGCTTGTGTTTATCATGAAGGGATAATGAAAAATTGAGATTCAAATTAATGAAGAGTGGGAATGGCAAAATTGAAAGGCTAAAAGAGAAAATTGGCATAGCTACTTTGGCGCAACTCTTGTGCTTACAAATCACTATAGCCAAACCTCCTTAAGGAAAGCAGCACAATCGACAGTAGCAGTGGCACCACTCATAAAAGAGTAGGCCACAGTCATTCCAACGATGCTTGGGAATCCAAAGTGTGGCGAGATTGACCCGTCGAAGGGGATGACATCAATCTCCCCTCTGGCCAATCAGAAGAGCTCCAAGGGGGGCAAGGTAGGGCTGGGACCTTGATTTCTGACCCAAAAAAAGATGTTTGTCCCCACGCATACACATCTGGCACAGGTAATTCTAAGGTGAGGTAAGTTTGCGCAAGGTACAAGGCTAGCCCCTCACCTTCCCGAACATCATTAAAAAACCATCGCGTGCCAGATGTCCCTCTACTGACGTCCTTACGACGTGAGTGCTACATTTGTTGTCACACTCCACTACTCAATAAAAACTTGTCCTCACCCCAATTTTTACTTCCGACCATTTGAATTGGTTACCACTTGCCGATGTTTCTCACTCAGCTGGGTGCCCTGGTAAAACTCACAGTACTGGATTCTTTTCCCCTCGCCTCACTTTCATTGCTGCCTCAAGTATTTAGTTGAGATGTTTTCATTATTTCCCTTTATTGTTTGTTGAAATTGTTATGGAAAAAATGAAGCGCTCCACCCTCCAAACTTGGTAAGCCCGCGAAGACAGGATTTCTCTCGGTCCAGAACCACTAATGGATTCCCACTCGCAGCTCTGTGACATGATTTTCCCTTTCAATGTGGCCCATATGAAGGCTGAGATTTTAGATTTCAAGCGACGGGGTGAGGATGTGTTCAGAGTGGTTGACTTAGGGCTCTGTTACTAAATTTCCGCAACAATCTATCCCTTCCCTGAGTTCACTGCCTGGCTCACTGATGCCTACATTGGGTGGAAGGATATTTTCCTCTCCGCTCATGAGGTGAAATTCCTCGAAATTACTCCTAAACTCTTCATAAAGGCCCTATGTTACCCATGAGCCCAAGAGTGTGTTGAATTCACTGAAGTCACCTTCTCTTGTCACTTCTCAAAATTGCCTCTGGAAAAACAAAGGGGTTTCCTTAAGCTCATCACCAATTCTCTCCTGTATTCCCTCCCACCTACAGAGATTATTCTATTGTCCCTTTTTCATGACACCATACAACCCATCCTAGCAGTCATCTCAGGTATTTTGTGTTTAGACAATGTCGATAGGGTAACAAAGGTTGGCCTAGGGTTTCTATGGTTCATGATGCAACCCGAGGTTCTACTAGACATCCCCTCCTTCCTAGCCTCATCTATTTTAGCCTAGTTCTAGGACATGTCATCTTCTTGTCCCTTCAGATACTTCTCCTTGGTGTTTTACATATTCCTGTTTAAGCATGCATACAATTTCAAGGGTTCAGGCCTAGAGAAATTCTTCATGAGAAACGTCCAGCCCAAATCCGTTTTCGAATGGACTGAGTCAATTCGCCAGCACCCAAAGGGAAAGGGATATTCAAAATTCATCACATATTTCATGTCTATGGCTTATGCAATCATACATGAAAGCCTCCCACCCAGGATTTTTCTTGAGCAAAAGGAGTGGCTCCAATTCAGTGAAACGAATTGTGCCAGGGATTGGTACTTATTTGAAGATCATACTAAGATTAGATTTTATGGTGTAGAAGTGTTGCATTTCCACCTAGCGATGTTCATTTCCATGAGGATTTTGGGCCTTGATTTTATCTGCCAAGTAATAAGCACCGACCAAACCCACTTTGTGCCTGCAAAGAAGGGATATATCTTGAGGCTCCCAAATGTCATAGGCCCTTTCACTCTGAATTCAAGGCACGTACTCCCCTATGTGGAGGGGTTGTTCTGGAAGATGAATTTCTAATAAGGAGATGTATGGCACTATGATCCTAAAGGGTTTATCACATGTAGAAAGAATAATATTAATTCTTCAGCATATGAGCATGAACCTAGGCCTCTAATAGGATGGAAAGCTAACTGTGATTCATGGCCTTTAGATATAGAGATGGAGGTCAAATCCCCAGCTTCCAAAGGAAAATGTGAGAGTCTACAAGTTGAAATGGATATCTTGTAACATGAGAACCATGAGACCACCCAGGAAGAGGAGGATCACCTGAGTAAGAAACACAGAACTAAAGGGTTCGGAGAAGAGGAAACTTAGGATATCAATGATGAAACCTTATATTATACAGTACATGGTAAAGACATAACAAGTTTTTAGCTCTCCTATTATTCCTCTTCCTCTTCATCACCTTCAAAGATCTCATAGTATGTCACTTTGGGTAAGGGGGAAATAAGACAAGAGATTGAGGCAAAGAACCAATCTGCAAGAGAGAAACTGAGATCATAATTGGATCGGTTTGTGGAAAATCATCACACAAGGCTCACTACAGCTTTTTATGTGGAGAAGGACCAGCTTATAGTTTTTTTCTAACACTTTTCCTCTCATCCCCTACCCCCAGGATACAAGTATAAAGCCTTGGAAATGATTCTCGAATTAGCTTCTATCGCCTTGTCTGATAAGCTGAATTTTCAGGAGTCCATCAGGGAAATGTTGCACACAGAGGTGCTTAAACATTCCATCGCCCTAAAGAAATCCGAAATGAGACTAGCTCTGATGAATATCACTCTACAAAGGGAAAGGGAAAAAGAAAAGTATCTTGCCAATCAGCTGGAGAATTGCAAAAAAATGATAAGAGGTAAAGGAGTCGACCCCAAATCAGCAGTACATACTCTTCAATGTAAGGCCGAGATGGAAGTGCAGGAGCTACGTCACATGTTGAACATCCCTCATTCATAACATATCTAAACAGAGGAGCTATCCCAAGTTGAAAAAAACAAGGAATCCCTTATTGAGGCACTTGCTTAGATGGACGAGGCACTTGCTCAAAGGGATAAGGAGAATACATAATTAAAGGAGAAGCTATCTGAGATGCAAAAATATCATAATAACCATGTATGTTTAGTACAGGTTCCAAAGGACCCTCAAAGTGCTCCAAATCACTTGACCAAGGCTTTCGCAGACCTAAAGATGTCTGAGGAGGAAGCTCGTACCACTAGGTGACTCTTGGACGAAGCCAAGCAGCCTACTTAGAGAACTGAAAGATAGCCTCATCCCTTCAAAAAGAGTTAGAGGCCCTTCAGAAAGAGGCTCAACGGCATGAGAAGTCAATCAAATATCTGAAGGCACAAATTAAAGGTAGTATGTCATTAGTGGAAGCCATGCAAATAGTCTGGACAAATATTACAGGAGAGGTGAAAGAGCATTGGGACCTCATAATGCTAGGAAATGATAAGAAGAATGCCATCCAGAAATATAGGGTACAGTTCGAGGCCAGTCGTGGACAAGGAGATGAGAATGTGGTGACAGCGACAAGATACATAAAGTACATTAACAAACTCCCCTCGGAAGAAATGGGAATGCGCGAAGTGGTCGACCGGTTCAAGACCATTATGGAGGTCACCAAAATGATTCAGAGAGAGGACGCACAAGTAAAAGCATCAGGATGCTTGTCACTCGTGAGAAATGGGGTGGAGCTCTTTCATCGAGAATGGGGTAAGTTAGTGGATGCCAGTCTCCCTCCATGCAGGGATCACATAGTGGCATTGCTCCCCTAGACCACCTATGATCAGAAGATGCCTGAGATCAAGTTCAAGGTAGATTTGACACTGGAGAAGACCTCTCGCTTCAAGGCTAAGACCTTGGTGGCATCATTATGCAAGGAGTTATTTTTCATTTCCATGTTCAAGTGGTTTTTCGCTACTCACCTTGATTACTCCGAGTTGACTCAACTTCTGTCATTGTTCGAGATTCTTAGCTCTACACTTATACCCATGGATTTTATATGGAAAAGGTGCTATGAGTATTCATATCTTCTTTGCAGCAACTGCCACCTTAGTCACCCCGCAACTCTAGCTCTTATGCTTCTTCAGCGTGTCCATGTAACTAAAGGGGTTCTACCACTCCTCATCATCCTTCTTAAAAATTTCAGGATCAGGCCCATGCAGCCTTTTATTTACTTTTCTTCTCTAGTTTCAACTACATTGTAAAATTGGGTGAAATATCAATTTCACCCTAAGTATTTTTTTATTATTATGTATTTTTGTAATCAGTGTCAAAGAGTAGTGCTCATGATATGATAGAGTTATATTGTATCATTTTTTATTTTGATAGGAAACAACAAGATCAGTAAAGAATATATTCCTAAGAAATATATGGCTTATGGTCTTGAATGTAAAAAACTATAAAGAGTAAACTCAACAAAGATAGAAGGCTTTTGGTTTTCGTGGAAGTTTTTGAGTTAAGATATTGTCTATCCCATTTTTTAATGACTGTGATAAGCTCTAAAATCATATCTTGAAGAGATATTTTGAGAAGATAATATATTAAAGAATTGTTGGAAATGGATTCCAATTGGAATTTTGAACAATATGTATGTATATTTTATGTGTTTTTTTAACTCTCTCTATTTCTGTTTCGATGAATTCTTCTTCTACTATATTTGTCTGGAATCTTGGTCACTTTTAATAAATAAATTTACCTATATCTCACTGTTGGAAAATGGTACTCATGATTTAATCACCTGGTCACCTTAATTGGGCTCAACGTAGAAGCGTTGTTCCATAAATCACATAACGAACACTTTCATATTTGAGTGTAACAAGGGAGGATTATTAATACTTAATAAGCCCACCTCCATCAAACTCCCCTCCTCTGTTCATCTAAACCTTCACCTACCTTATTCCTAAATATCTGTTCACTGGTTTCAAATATGGCCCATTCGCAATAATTGAATTAGATACGGCCTCAGGTCCATCTTGAGCTATGCCCAACATACATCAGAGCTAGCACATGTGCTCCCACTGTTATCTAGAACCACCAAATAAATCAATATTACAGAAGTTATATTTTGGGAGGTCCCCTCAAAGTTAAAGTTGATATAAAAAAGCCTCTTATTCTTAAGATGTCCTAGGCACTGGTCTCCTGCAACTCAAGATTGTCTCTAGGGGTGACAACACAAGGCATAATCATGAGGTGCATTGGAAACAATCAATGTTTGGCACAAGGTGGTTGGGGCCTCCAACTCCATCGACCCCCATACTTGACATGCATTTTTTTATTATTATCTGAATGTTATTATTTTCTTGGTTGGTGGTTTAACATGTTGTAAAGTTTGGGCTAAACAATATATATCATTGTATGTGGGCATCTATGAGGTAGGATGGTCAGACCGATTGGGTGGTTTGAAGCCCCTCCACCCATGACATAACATGTGGGACATTGTGTTGAGTGGGGGTGGATCAACCAGTGGTGGCCGACCTGCCACCCTAACTTTGACATTTATTTTTAATATGTATGTGCGGTGGGGTGGCAAGGGTGGTGGTCCACCACCTATTTTTTGATACATATATACATACATACATACATACATACATACATACATACATACATATATATATATATATATATATATATATATATATATATATATTAAACAACAAATTAAGTGTTTACGAATTTTCCAAAAATAAGGGATATCAGTCAAATTAAGTAGGCAACAATTTCACCTTCTTTCAGGAGCAAGATTCCATGCCCTAAACTCGGTCAATTTTTAGGATCATTAATCATGGCCCACATGCCCACTTTGAAAAAAACAATTACCAGCCATATCTCCTTCATACAAACCGGATTGTAGTGTCATTTGCGCCATTGGAATCAAAGTGTTGAGCACTTCGATCTAAACCTGGCTTGAGAGAAATATGACTATGAATTTTGAGCTATAATAAGCCCTCTTTGGCCTCTGAGTGTGTCTAGAGCCACTTGCATCATTCATCAACATTGAAGAACATAATTTTCATTTTTCATTTACTTTATCTGCATCACAATTGTCCTGACATGTCACCCTTCCTTCTCCTTCACCTTTATTCTTCAAAGCCATGAGTGATGAGTCTGTTAGGGTCCTATAATAATAGGGATCATAATTTTGAATTGACTATGTTAAATCTTGTAAAATTGAACATAATTTTTCTTTCTGCAAATGTTTTCCCATATTAAAAAATGAAAAGACGGTATGTCCTAAAAGAAAAATCAAAGTACCAAAAGAAAGAAGATCAAAAAAGAATATAAAGTATGAACCCCTCAAAAAGAAACAAAATAGATCCTGAAAGTGTTGCACATTCAAATGCAACTACTCTTAGTGACTTTATGAAAATAAAAATTGTGTGCAGCTTGTCCAAAAATTCCACAATTCATGTTGATCATAGAATTTAATCTTGATTCATTCATGCTTTTAAATTTCATGTCATGGTAGTTAGTGAATAAGATATGACCAAACCATTTAATCTTGGCGGATCAATAGTTAGGTAGAGAATAAAAATGAGCTCAATATTTTAATCTGAGCCATTGGAGGTTATAAGGTTAGAAATAGCTTAGTTTTCTTATCAAAAGAAAATAAAAGGGTAAACAAACTCAAATTCACCCAATAAATGAAGTAATAAATGTTAGGGTAAATAAAGTGTAGGTAGATTACTTTCACAAGTAATGGAAAGCATCAATTGGTTAATCTCATATCACTAATATCCTCCTAAATCCCCTTCGCCTTGCTAAAATCCCTATTTCCACTCTTCAAAATCATTCCCCCTTGTAAACAATCCCTTTACCCTTCCTAAAGCATTTTTCCCTAGTTCAAAACCCATTTCCCTTTGAAAATTCACCTCTGCTTTACTAACTTTACATTTTCATAAAAAACATGAAGATCCCATTTTGCCAAAGGCTTAAAATACCATACATTATATGGGGCCCCACTATAAAAACCCCTCCCCTGTATCATTTTAACCTATTCCTAGTGTATTTCTAACATCCCACCATCTTATTTTCTGGCCCCCTTTAAATCATTTCAACCTATAGTTTTATATTACCCCCATACTGCTTATATATATCCTAACCCATTTATATTCATTTACCCCATATTATATTAATTCCCTACTTTACTATATCCCAGGGTCCCACATTTTTTCAAAACCCACTTTAAATTACTCAGTGCTATCATTATCAAACCCCACATTATATTACCTAACCCATCGCATATATAAATCCCCTCCCACTAATATATTAACCCGTTCATATATTCCCGACCCACTTTATATACTCCTCCGCATAAAATATATGTCCCACCTATCAGAACCCCTTACTTCTACCAGTCACCTGATCATTGTCGATTAGATCCAATGACCAATAGAGCATTTGGCACCCCCGATAGTCCAATGTTTAACGGGGGGGGGGTCAAAATGGGTGGTTTCACACCCCCGCTCCCCTGCCATGCATTAGTCCCATATTTAATCGCACCCCCCAATACCAAAACCACTATACTATTTCTCACGATGCGATAACTCTCCATAGCACATTTTTTGATATGTGATAAACCGCCAGGCTACTTCCGTGCCTTGTGATGAAAACCACCATTGTTAGAATTAATCCTCCATGCCATATGACTAACTTCTTCTGTTTAAAAGTAATAAAGCCCGCTCGAAACCATTTTTTCACCATTGTTGTTTAATTGCAAAAAAGAGTACAAGAAACCTTTACCAACCCAGTTTCTAGCCATTCTCGATCAGAATTGAAGCCTTGCAAACCAAGAAAGCCCCTTCTATGGCCATAACCCCTTCAAAAGACAAAAATCAACCATTTTCCAGGTAAATCCTAAGCCTCCTGAGACCATTAAATTAAGCACAAAAAGTAATAAATTGATAAATTAAATGAAAAAATGGCCTCCCAGAACATAATATATGTTAACCCTCTGAAAACACTTGTGGTAGATGTTGACCACACCCCTGTAGCTGACAAAGACTTCAAAATCAATGATACAATGACAGATCTTAACCTTTTAGAGCTCCATTGCTGGAACCATGACAAATTCATTGATCAGGCTGATGGTATCCACCTCTAGGACTCAAACCTACCTAAATACATCTTCCCAAAGACCTTTCAATTCCTTGAACTCATCAGAATTTTAAAGATCAATTATTTTCCCAATGAAAGACCTTTAATTACCCCAAATCAATAATTCCTTTTCACAATTATTGATCAATCTATAAATCAGATGTTACAGATCCAAGAAAAGCATGATGAAGTCTCATTATCTATTGAAATCCTCACTGAACTAAATCTAAAGCTAGACTTCCCAAAAAGATTCCAAATATTCTAGGCCTTTCTTCCTCCATCAGTATGAACCCCAAAAAGTAATCTTCCATACTTAGCTTCCATATTTTCAGAGAGAACCGTACATATTTTCATAATGTTGTCATTTATTTTAGGGTATTTTACTGATGAATATGTAGATGCATATATCCTAGTTTTTTTGTCCATATTCTGCCTAGGTCAGCCTCCAGCTTCAACTTTCAAATTTTCCCGATACCTAGAAGATGCAATCCATGATGAGCTACTTGAATTAATAAAGGAAGGAGTGGTTAAATACTCCTAAGCTTTGTTCCATTTGTTCTTATATTTTCAATTAGAAAGGATTGTAGTTGGCCTCCAAAAAATGGACACAGAGGGTAACCCCCAATCTGTAGTCTTTTTGACATCCTTGATCATAAAATATTCCATATAATCCAGCTATAAACACTTTATTGATTCACCTGTTTATCCACCACACATAAGCAAGAGCATTCAACCTAGAGTCAATGAAAGTCCTAGGAGTGAAATGGAGCGAAGAGGAGAAAGAGCTTCTGGCTTAGGGTTTCTGGAAGTCGCGGATGCCGACAGAGATGGGGCTTGGCTGGTCAAGGGACCTGGGTTCTGCTACGGTGTCCATGCGTTCCACCTTCCGCGGACACAGAAGGGAGTCGTTTGGATGGACACAGGCGAGGCAGTGGTGGAAATGGAGCCACTGTCGGCGCTCCCCTGGTTTCAACATCCTCCTTCTCTGACACAAAAAAGGTCCCCATTTTTGGTAGAATGCCATGGCAGAGGGATGTTCAAGGATTTTTGGGATGCCAAGAGAAGAACACGGACGGCCGACAGAGTCCGAAATCCCTATCCCTTGTTCTGGAGCTCCCTGAATTGGACGCCCTCCCAACAGATGAAGCAGAGAATGTGGTTCGGGGTTTTGACGAACCTGTTGGGAGTTGGAATGGTTGTGGCTCGCGTTGGAAAGCCGTTTAGATGGATACGGGCTATGCTTCATGTGGAGAATCCTCCTGCGCTCACGGCCGGTGGGCTTCTACACTTAAAGGATGGCCTTCGCACTGTTTCGACCCTTTTTCAATGTTGGCACGTCTTTTGCCACTACAATGTGGATCATGGCTGTGGGTCGCCCAACAACTCGGTGAAAACTCGGGCACGAAAGTATCGCTGTACCCGTGCCGCTCAACGACCGTTCTTGCCTCGTTGGGCATGGCCGTACGTCGTCAACATACAGAGCGCAGGCGACACCGGCGGTTCAGGCCGCCGCAAGCTCGAGGCCTCCTTCTTCGACAACCGAATGCGCATTGGACCTTCCATCCAAATAAATGCATCTTGTCCAAGTTGCGCATCGAGGGTTTAAACCCACTTGGGAACTACGCAGTATCTTATCGTTAGGACTCATGACCCTCCAATGTCCTCTAAGCACGACGGCCCAAGAGGCCTTCTATTGCGAAGCAAGACAAAGACTCGGATCAGATCCCCTGTTTCTCAAAAGCATTTCAGATTCCAACTCCTACGTTTAGCAAAACTATTTTGCTTTGGGTTTCTTCTTCAGATCTGATACAGAATCTTAAGATTAATCTGGAACGATATATGGGGATTCCCTCGATACACCAGAGACTTCTTTTCCAAGGTAAACATCTTGAGGATCTTCTTCCCCTCTCTTCTTACAACATTAACAGAAATGATTCTATTCGTTTACCTCTTCAGCTGGTGCAGTGTCACTGGGATGCCTTTCAGCACCTCCTACCTTTCATATAAAGATAATTATTCTCGTAACCCAAACTTCGCAATTTCCAAACATCAAACTTCTTCGTCGATGTCAATAAGTACCCCTTCGTTGAAATCAGTTTTCCGGCTATTGCGTACGATTCAAAATTTTGGTACAAAGCCATCGTCTACAGATTTAAAGGCGGGACTTTGGCCGCGAACAAAGGACCTCTTTGATTGGATCCACGATATCCGGACTAGCAAATGCCGTATTTGTCGTCGTCACGAGGACCATAGTATTGTTCGATCAATTCAAGCACCAGAACAGGCTTAATATATGTCCTCGGTTTTTTGGAATGCTGGCCTTCACAACCCTGGTTTCGTACTTCAACTCTCGTTAACAGCAACCATCACTAGAACTCCTGTTTGGGTCAGGCTTCCCAACTTCCCTCTCCATCTATGGCACTTGGCAGTGTTCAAACGCTTGGGAGATTCATTGGGACGCTTTCTCACTGTAGATTATGAAAGGGCAGATCAGGGCCTTTACACTTATGCCCGATTATGCGTGGAACTTGACATCAGCAAAGGCTTGCCTGATCAAATCATCCTCAAGATCGGCGATTTCGTCTGGACTCAGATCTTAGACTACGAGAACACTGCATTCCGCTGCCGCCACTGTCACCAAACAGGGCATCTGCAGAACTCCTGCCCCACACCAGCAGGAAAAAAGACTAAAGGAACCCATACAAAGTCCAAATCCAAAAAATGGACTCCCTGCACCCCGCCGCCTGCTGCAGATTCTACCTCCTCGAGCTCTGATGATGATGGGAGTGACGCAGAACCAGATCTTGCTCCTCCGACTAAGAACTTGTCCACTGATGCTCCTGAGCACCCCCCTGATACTACCGTTACTCAGAAGCATAGTCATGAGTCCGCCTCCTCTGATTCAGATAAGGAGGCCCCTCTTTTGGAGAACTCCAGTCTTCAAATTTTCCCAGCACATACTCACCAGGATGGTTGGGTTAAAGTCAACAAAAAGAAAGGGAAGAAACTCCGAGTGGTAAACTCTACCAATTCTGGGTAGGAGTTGGTTCCTTACTGCTTTCCAGTCGCTTGTTGCTGCTCCTTGCTTGTCTATTTTCTCTCTCCGGGGACCGAAGTTGATATTTTATCATTTCCGGTTGGCCGTGTTTTTGTTTCTCTTGAATGTACTTTCTTATGTACCATACTTTTGCTTAATAGAATTAGTCCAATTCAGAAAAAAACCTAGAGTCAATGAAGAGATAAATAAGGTGTAACAATTGTCAGATCAAAGTAAAACATGAGACTGGTATTTATACCAGAATCATATATAAATTAGGGTATATGGATGCCAGCTTATTCAATACAAGCTTCCCCAATACCTCCCAATGAGGTTATTTTCATTGGAATACATCAGAAAAAGCCTAAATTCATATGAACTTAATTTCCTTTCAGCAAAGAAGAAAACTTAATTTAAGATTAAGAACCATCTTGGTCCTTTTATTTGCATACTAGGAATTTTGGTTAGCAAACAGACAAGTGTTTACAATATTTCAAGTTTAGTAATAGTTTCGAATGGCAATACGATCCCTTGGGAGTCATAATTAAGTTAAGAGTCAAATTCAAACTGACCCCTTTTATTCATGAGTCAAAGCCTTAGTCTATCCCCACAAGACAAAAGTTCAAAGAGGGCAAGAGATGAAGGTTCTTATTCTATAGAGACTACTTCTGATACCAAATTAAAGCTAATGTACATGAAAAAGGAAAAATTGAATCCAGTGATGGAATAGGAAGAAATGGTTGATACAATTGAAATAATTGATATAGATATAGTGATCAAAGATGATGCACCTCCAACAGTTTCATAATAACCACAACTACCATCTACCACCAATGCTCA